>JADBJO010004207.1:170000-177500 GCA_016801955.1 Conus betulinus | reverse complement strand
TGTACTGTATCCCCCCCCCCCCCCCCCCCCCCCTCCCCCCATTCCCTTCTGTCTGCTGAAGATGTTGAAGACAAGTTACCAGTAACGATTGGACCAAGGCGTCAAAACAAACAAACAGTACTGGCTAATGATATTGGTCTGTGCATGGTAGAATCCGTGGTGACCCTTACGTTGTGTTTTGGCTTCATTCTTTCCTGTCAGGACACACACGTCGCGTGACTCGGTGCGAGAAGACAGTCTCCCCTCCACTGACAGTACATCGTTGATGAAGCGACAAGACCAGAAAACTTAAATCGGAAGAAGGGGGTGGAGAAAGGGAGGGAGGTGGGGTGGAAGGGGGCGGGAGGTGGGGGATGATGAACAAAAGGCACACCAACGTTGTGGGTGGAGTGAGATGCCACCTCTGCCTGAGGTCACTCTCCTCCTTTCGCTCACGCCACGCCTGCGAATTATAAGAGTGCTGGGTTTCGCTGGGGTCTGCGACCTTTGGGCTCTTGCTTACAGGGCTGCAGTATGCTGTGCGGCAGGTGCGTGCATGAGGTTGTGGGCCGCATGTTCGTTTCGGCTTGTACATTATTGTATGGTAACACTTTTTTCCTCATAAGAAATTTCTCTGAGTGGAAAATCAGGCTGCCTCCCCTGGGAAGAGCAGTTGTAATAGAACATTCTAACCCATCAAAAAAAAGGTTGTTAAGTAATTTGTCTTTTATGTTTTTGTTCTGATTGTTGTTTTCTTCTTAGCCTAGATTATATTTCTGCCTCACTGTATCAACAGCTGCCTTCAGGCCTCGGGTAAATGTTTAACGTGCACCAAGAGCGCGCAGCAGACGGGGTCTTGGTTCATGTTCTCGTCAAAAGGCCAGGAGATTAGCAATCAGACGACCCCCCCAGGTCCTGATGAAGAAGGAGAAAACAAAACAAAACAAAAGATTCCCTCCTCCTCCTTTCCAAATTGGAACAAAACAAAACGGGGGGGGGGGGGGGGGGGGGGGGGGGGGGGGGGGGGGGGGGGGGGGAGTGTGGCGGAGGAAACCATGGGGCGTAGGATTCTGGGAACCATGGGCAATAGGGGGGGGGGGGGGGGGGGGGAGTGTTATGGCGGAACCATGGGCATAGGGTTCTGGGAACCATGGGCATAGGGTTCTGGGAAACCATCGCTAGGATTCTCGAGGCGAGTGCATTATCCATTGTGCCACCTTTTCACACGTGGCAGACGTTCTGATCACCGTTGGTCACTAAGTGTCTGCCATGAAGCCAGACGTTCAAACCGGTGCCAATCGGTATCGCTCCTAACAGAAGTGGCATCAGACGACAAGATCGAGGTCTTAGACGTGTGCGAACTGAACGAGGTGTAGATCGCCAGGCATGCATCTAATGGCGAAAGGCCGGTCATTCTGCTAGTAACCACGGGCAGGTGTTATGTCTGGTCAGGTGCTCTGTGGCTCACGAGCTGGCAGTCCAAGCTCAGTCATGATTAGGTGTCGAGGAGGGGGGGGGGGGGGGGGGGGGGGGGGGGGGGGGGGGCATGATTTACGACTTTGTGTGTGTGTGTGTGTGTGTGTGTGTGGTGTGTGTGTGCATGAACTCATGCCATTGCCATTGCACAATGAGGGTGAAGGTCATGAGATGTGAACTTCTTCAGCTGCTTTCACCAAGTTTTCTTCTTCCTCCTCCTGTCCAGCTGCAAAGCAGATGCTGAGCTGGGAGAAATACAGGAGCCGACCTGTAAACTTGTTAGCAGGCATTGTCTTGCACAGCTGTCTGCTTCTCTTGCAGATAAGCTGAGCTGCGAGAGCTAAATACCACGGGCAGCGGTAGTCCTGGACACATTCGTGGTAAGCGGGCGGACTTTGTGGGGGGGTGGGGTCGGGGGGGGGGGGGGGGGGGGGGGGGAAGAGGGGGGGAAGGGGGGAACTCATGGTGAGGGGGGGGGGGGGGGGGGTGTAGGTCAGAGTATCGATGTGAACTTCTTTCAGCTGGGGGGGGGGGTGGGGGGGGGGGGGGGGGGGGGGGGGGGGGGGGGGGGGGAGGGGGGGTGGGGGGGGTGGGGGGGGGGGGGGGGGGGGGGGGGGGGGGGGGGGGGGTGGGGGGGGTTCTTGGGGAGGGTGCTGTAGCGTGTGGCTTGTGCAGATAAGGACAGGGCGTGGTCAGCGAGAGGACAACAGCCTTGGTGGGGGGGGGGGGGGTGGGGGGCGGGGTGGCATCCCTTTATGTGGTGCAACATAGTTTGTAAGGATCCATTATGTAGATCTGGATACTTCCCTCCTTCCCTTCCTCCCAGCATCACAGCCTGCAGCCCCCGCGCACCCTGGGAACCCCCCCCTCCCCCTCCCCCCCCCCCCCCCTCGTCTCTTGTGCATTTTTTTTATTTTTCCTTGCCTGTGTGTGATCGGTGTTAGTCTCTCTTGGGGGGTCTTGGGCCAGACTATATTGGGTCTCTCTGTATCTGCCGCTCTGTTTCCCCCCATTTCTTCCTTGATCCGCTCGTTCCCAGCCCCCAGTGATAGCGACGCCAAAATAGTAATGCTAGTGATGTGAGAGAAAAAAACAGAAGAAGATTGGACAGCAGTAGCTGGGCTGGAAAAAACAACAACAACAACAACAACAACAACAACAAAACCAACAAAAGAAAAAGACAAAAGTGAGTAACAGCTCCAGAAACCCAACAAACGAGCGGCGAGCGGCCAACATGCTGTCCACAGGAGTCATTAACAGAGAGGATGCCGTAGGTCATGCTATATTCACACCTGCATATTATTGACACGAGGAAAAACAGCGTCATCAAGCAGTGAAATGTGGCAAGGCAGATTCTGCCCGTCCTCCTGGCCACACGCTTCTGGCGCTGGGTTTTTTCCTCGCGAGGGGTGGACGAGACGCTTGACGTGACAAGCGGCAACTGTGCCTGGAATGGCCTCTTTTGGGGGGGGGGGGGGGGGGGGGGGGGGGGGCCGGGGGGGGGGGGGGGGTGGGGGGGTGGGTTGGGTGCGGGGGGGGGGTGGGGGGGGAGGCTCGGGGGGGGGGGAGGGAGGGGTCACCATCTCCCCATCTCCCAGAGCTCCTCCCTCCCAGGGACGAAGACGGTGGCGACGAGTGCCTGATGATCGATTTCCAAAGCATGAATAAACTGGGAGCACACACACGACACGTGTTTCACGGGTTTTTTCCTGTATCCCGGATTTTCATTAGCCCCCCCCCCCCCCCCCCCCCCCCCCCCCCCCCCCCCCCCCCCCCCCAACTGTGGTGGATAATGATGGCTGCTTCATGAACAGGAGGTGAAAGGCGGGGTGGAGTGGGAGTAGGGGTGGGCGTGTAGGGTCTGAGCCTAAGGGGAGGCGGTGGTGGCGGCGGCTGGTAGTGGTATGTGTGTGTGTGTGTTGTGTGTGTGTGTGTGTGGTTGTGTGTGTTGAGGAGAGAGAGATAGAGAGACTTGTAGACGTGCAAAACGCTTTTTTTATGTCGAAATTTTATTATCGCCATGAAATATCATTCTGAAAGTTGGGACAAGACAGCATTACAACAAAGTTCTATATTGTATGAGCACAATGAAAGAAAGAAAGGAGTTCAGGAGAGACAAGTAAGTCACTCGATTGTCCTGGCGCGTTGGTTCAGACTGTTATCAATTTAAAATGGGCGGGTAAGTGAAATTTCCGAAAATGTTGCATAATTCATAATTTCGTAACAGTGTGACATGGTTACTGTTGGTGATGAGTTTTACGATGTCATATAGTGTGCCTCTTTCTTCCGCATAGGCGTCAAAGATTGCTGTCCGAGGGATGTTTATGTCCGAAAAGTCTTTATATTCTCATGTTGAAAAGTTTGTGTTCTATAGATGATCAGGATTACTAGACTAAGACAGTAAATTCATGTAGCCACGTGCAGCGCCGCACAGCACACTTTCAAACATGTGAATAAGTGTTGTAACTCATAGAGCTTAGAGGACGCAACATTTCGTTCAGTTGTTGATGTTGTCGTCATCTGAAGTCTCCCATGCCCAAACAGGTAGGGGTCACAGATTAATTGAATCGGAAAAGGTGTTTTTGTGTGTGTGTGTGTGTGTGTGGGTGTGTGTGTGTGTGTTGTGTGTGTGTGCTGGCACACGCGCTTGTGCGTGCATCCGCTAGCAGGTAGGGATCAACAGGTAGAAATCTTCAAATAGTGGTGTGTGCGTGCGTGCATGCGCGCGCGAGCGCGGTGCGTGTGTGTGTGTGTGTGTGTGGGTGGTGTGTGTTGTGTTGTGTGTTTACAATATCATTTTCCAGAAATTGTGTCGGCTGTCAGTATGACGAGAAAAAGAGGTATTGGATAAGTAATGGGAATAACCGGCCGTAATATCTATATAGATGTTGTGTAGGGGTATCTTAATCAGATACATCCCCCCCCCCCCCCCCCCCCCCACCCCGCCACACCCACACCACAACCCCCACCACCACCACCACCACACCCACCACTCTTATCATAGCAGCCGCTCTCCCTCTCTCCTCATCCCCCCGTTTCCTGTCGTCGATTCCACCAGCCTTTCCTGTCCTGTGTCGCTGATTGCCAGCCTGACTGCCGCCTTGTCTGTCAGTCTGTCTGTCAGTCAGTCAGTCAAGTCAGGTCATGTGCCTGTCCTGTCAGTCCTTTGTCCACCCTCCTCTCGTTCTTCTGTTCCTTCCCAGCCATTTGTCACGGTCATGGAAGTAATAGCAAGGACATAGGGAGAAAAACACAGCGGTGTCTCGCCCCGTTCACACACCCTGAATTATTGACGACGGAACAAGCTTGGGGCTGTCGAACCTACTCCCCCCACCTCCTCTCACCCCCCCCCCCCCCCCCCCCCCCCCCCCCCCCCCCCCCCCCCCCCCCCCCCCCCCCAGCCCCCCCACCAATGTCCTTGGCCAAGCGGCCAGGATAAGGCAGATTTCCAGGACTGAGATGTGACAGCAGCATCAGTACCCCTATTCATTCAGACAGGACCTTGGCGTTGGCTATATCTAGGACTGTGGAAGTCCGTCCGGGAACGAAGCTACGGAGGGATAGCAGGGAAAGCAGGGGAACTACAGGATAGCAGTCAATTGGTGCACAATCGCCCAGTTCCGCCACCCTATCCCCCCCTATCTCTTTTCACATTCCAATCGCAAAGTTCTCGGCTCTCTCCTCACCTCTCTCTCTCCCTCCTCCCCTCCTCTTCTCTCTCCTCCTCTTCTCTCTCCGACACTCATCGTAGGCCTATTAATCATGCACAGGATCGGCCTTGGCTACATTCCCTGTGGATCCCCTGTGTCTTGCAGGGACAACCTCAGAAGCTAGCTCCCCCCCCTCGAGGGGACTCTCTCTCTCTTCCCGCCAAGGTCGAAAGAATCCCCCCATAAACGTCTCTCAATGTGAGCACTCTCACCTCCACTTCTCGTTTGCGCCAAGCCAAACCTCTAGATCTATCCTCTCCTCCTCCCTCTCTCCTCTCAATCTTTCTCTCTATCTCTCGCGTCTGTCGCAGTAGCGCGCGCTAGCACAGCTAGGCGACAAATACATTCGTATATCTGTTCTTACGAGACAAACTAGAAAGAGCACCCTCGGGAGACCTCAGAAACCCGCCAAGGTCGAATGAATCGTGGATCCACCCTTTGAGACTCTTCGTGAGTGGAAGCAAAAATATCGTTTTGCAGACAGGCGGGGAGGTAATTATTGTTGGAGCCATTTCCCGTATGAAAAGGAAAAAAAAAAAAAAAAAAAACAGTGCAGAGTACAAAATTGTGGACGTTTCTATGATTTAAAAAAAAAAAAAAAAAAAAAAACTGCCATATTTTCAATCAAAGTATTTTTGGGAGGGGGAAGGGATGAGGGGGGGTGAGTGGTGAGGGTGTCATGTATTGCACGATGTCAAACTCGCGCAAACTGTGTGGTAGGTAATCAGCTACGTTTGTTCCCCCCCCCCCCCCCCCCCCCCACCCCCCACCCCACCCAACCCCCTTTTTTGTTTTGTTTTTGTTTTTGTTCTTTTCTTTTCTTTCTTTCTTTCTGTCTTTCTTTGTTTACTTCTTCTGTGTATAGCAGACATGACGGAGTCGCTTCCACTTCTTCGCCATTTATTAGTTTTGTAGGTAACTTCTCACTTTATAACGGTAGCTTTTCAGAGTTTATATTCATTGAACAATTTACGATAGTTTTTATATCAGATCAGTAATATGGACGTTAGTGGATCTATTTGTCCCTGCCAGGGGAATTAAAGATACGGTTCGGAAAAGTTACTTCCCCTGTACTGTTAATCTTGTCGAACGACCCTGGATCCGCAGTTTGACACAGATTCGCCCGACGAATCCGCCTCAAGATATTGTGGATTCTTCCCGTGCTTATGTTCTATTTTTCCCATCGAGTTTCACGTGCGAAAAAAAAAAAAAAAAACGGTTTTGTTTGAGACAGTTTGATCAACAGTTGCTGGCGAAAATGTCACCACCTTGACGGAGGTAACAACGCTAAGTGATGAACTCGTCAGAGTTATTGACTGGAAAGGCATTTCGAGCCTGTTCGTGAAGAGAAGAACGCATTGCGATGTCGACGGGATCATTAACTGGAAACATCGAGCAGATAGGAGCACTCTGTTAATTCTACGGGATTTTTAAACCGGAAAGACATTAGTGGGTCTGTTCGTCCAAAGATCAAGGGCAGGCAGGATTAGTATCTCGCCTCGCTTTCCCTCTGTTCGCCATTGTCGGAGTCCCCTTTCACTGCGCAGGTTACTTAACCATTTCGTGGTGAGAGAACTGTTCAGCTGAATGGTGTGCCTCCTCAAGTAACGTATGCCAGCTTCTTCTTGTACGCTAATCTGTGCTGCGATTTCCTCGGGACTGCCTGCTCGTTGACTTTGTGCGTGACCAGTGTGTGTGTGTGTGTGTGTGTGTGTGTGTGTGTGTGTGTGTGTGCGCGCGTGCGTGCGCGCGCGCGCGCGCGCGTGCGTGCGTATGCTTCAAACTTGTCAGCTTGATTGTGTGAGTGGCAAAGTGAAGTGGACAGACCAGACATGAGACTTTTGATGTTTTAGCCTGAAGTCAGGCTTTTTAAAGGTCTCCAGGGCCTTTCTTCAGATCTGCATGAATCTGTGGATAACATATGGGGGTGGGGTGTGTGTGGTGTGTGTTGTGTGTGTGGTGGGGGGGGGGGGGGGGGGGGGGGGTATGTTTCAGACCATCAGGTTTCAGAAGTGAACAGTTCTGTCCATTACCATATTCCAGATCGGTTTGTCAAGGCTTTTTTGCCTGCAGAAAACTGTAGGTCCAAAAGGTCTGAGAAGAGAAGAACTGATAAGAAACATTGAGAAGATTGTAGCCATGAAAAATTGACTGCGGAACATACTGTCAAACTCTTGGTAGTTTGCAAGTCTGGGGGAAAAAGAAAAAAAAAAAAAAAAAGCCTCATCTTCTGATTCTGGGGTCTTTGCCCTTCGATCCCTTGAGTTGAGGCCACTGCCCTTGAAGCCTATCAGGGGGAGGAAGGGGGTACCCGGGTCTAATACCTGCACCTGGA
>JADBJO010004207.1:155000-160000 GCA_016801955.1 Conus betulinus | reverse complement strand
TCTCCCTCCCCCCATCTCTCTCCTCTCTCTCTCTCTCTCTCTCTCTCTCTCTCCAGTCTCTCTCTCTCTCTCTCTCTCTCTCTCTCTCTCTGTCTAGTCCCCCTTCACCATTTAACCCCTTCACTGACACTCTTCTTTCTCCACGTCTCTCTGCTCCCCCCTGCACGCCTTACTCGTTCGCTGGCTTGTGTTTTCAGTGCCAGTTGGTTTTATGGCATTGTCTACGCTGCCTTGTCGTGGATGTCAGCTTCATTATTACGTAAACACTGTTCCCCAAGTGCGCTTTTGAAGCGTATCACAACTACGTCAGAACAATGTCCATCACAACTACGTCAGAACAATGTCCACCAACGCAGAGTGAGCTGCCAGAGACCACAAAACAGCAGTGGGAAGCGGTTCTCTGCGCGCTAAAAGGACGGAGGTCCTGCACGCGGTCGCCGTTCCTTGCACAACTGAAGGTTTGCGGTGTCTCAGGAACGGACGCGGCGTATTGTTTCACTCGTAGTTTACTTGTTTGTACAGTTGTAAGAATTTGACCTCCGCCGTCCTGTTCTTTGCTATTAATGTCATCGTATCTATTACTCTTTTTGCTTTACACACACACACACACGCGCGCACACACACACACACACACACACACACACACACACACACACACACACGCGCGCGTGCGCGCGCACGTACGCACGCACAGGCAGGTAGGTAGAGGTGTGTGTGTGTGTGTGTGTGTGTGTGTGTGTGTGTGTGTGGTATGTGTGTGTGAGAGAGAGAGAGAGACAGAGTGTGTGTGTGTGTGTGTGTGTGTGTGCGTGCTTAACTGTTGTCTACGATTTATTTTTGCCTTTGTGGCTTGTTCCGGTGTCGCCATTCTGAACAGGGTTTCTTTTCCCCCCCACTTTTTTTTCTGTGAGTACAATCTAGAACATTCATCCCCCCTCCCCCTCCCCTCCCCCTTCCCCCGCTCCTGTTTTGAAAAGGACTAAGTTGTGAAGGTGTACGCTTTGTCCAGAGGGACAGTTGCTGCCCATTCTGCAGCGTCTGAATGACCATATGAACTTTGTGAAATGTATTTCTGGTACATTGTCATGATTTTCATTCATTTTCTTTACTTAAAAAAAAAGAGAAAAACAAACTGAAAATTACACAAGAGTTTATTAAAAAAGAAAAAACAAACTGAAAATTACACAGAGTTTATCATACTATTAGTAAGGGTGTCAGTACTTTAGTTATCATCATATTACTTGTTCTCTCTCTCTCTCTCTCTCTCTCTCTCTCTATCTATCTCTCTCTCTCTCTCTGTCTATCTATATCATACACACACACACACACACACACACACACACACACACACACACACACACACACACACAATCTTTGTTGATCGCCGTGAATAGGTTGTGGGTGGTCTGCTGGTCTAATACCATGAAACATAACCAGGTACTCATTTGCGAACGTCTTTTCTCTTTCTCTTTTGATTTCTTCTATTCCTACATTCTTACGATGGCAAGTCCAGTGTGTTTGGCGAAGAAGTCTTCTCTCTGCTGCAGTGACCTTGCCGACCCCTCAAGGGTCTTCTCCCCCCCCCCCCCCCCCCCCCACCCCCTCCAAATGTCCACCCCTGCATGCTATTGAACAGGGCCCAGTGCAGCACCGTGGCAGGGGGTGGTGCAGGCCAACAGTACTGGACCGGGGTCTGTGGACCAGTGGGGCACCTTACCCCTCGGGGCATTCATCCCGTGCAGGAGGGTGTTGATTCTGTGGGGATGGGACTGAGGAGGAAGGAGTATGGCATGGGGTTTTGTGTTTTGCCGCTCCAGGCCTGGGTATGGAACCGGACTCTGCTAGACAACCCTGACTGATTTGTAGATATATCGTTTGGAACTGGCTAGCTGCGGTCTGACTGACGGTCTAGTAGAGACACTCGCACAGAAAAAAAAAAAGTCAAAAAGGGCTCTATCTACTTTCTCTGCACTCGCATTTTGCAGGCACACGCGAACAGAGAGCTGCGCACATGCAGACAGACAGACGGACTCTCTCTCTCTCTGTCTCTCTTTCTCACTCACTCACACCACACACACACACACACACACACACACACACACACACACACACACACACACACACACACACACACACACACCCTCTCCCCCCCCCCCTCTTTCTCTCTCTCCCCTCTCTCTCCCTCTCTCTCCCTCTCGCACACACACACTGACTCACACTGTCTCTCTCTCTCTCTTTCCCCCCTCGATCTCTGTCTCCTACCCCCCTCCCCCTCCCTTTTTCTCTCTTTCCCCCCCTCTGTCTGTCTGTCTGTCTGTTTGTCTCTCTCTCTCTCTCTCTCTCTCTCTCTCTCTCTCTCTCTCTCTCTCTCTCTCTCTCTCTCTTTTCTATCGCGCAGGCATGGCAGTGTCTTGGTAACGACAAGTAGATTAGGTCGGAAATAGGTCAACATTGATGAAATCATACCGGTCAGTGAACGAAGGAATGTGGTGTGACGGGGGCTGCAGAAAAAAACAAAGACCAAGAAATCAAGCTGACCATGAGAGGTCAACAGTGATGAACAATAACAAGAAATGATAACGATGAATGGGTGAGCGAATGAATAGTAATATATACACAAGAGGGACCGGTAGTCTGATGGTTACAGCATTGGCCTGTGGAACGGTCGTTTGTGGGATTATCATCATCATCATCATCATCATCATCATCATCATCATCATCATCATCATGATGTGGTTGGTCATGGCTGTCGTTTTAATAAGAACTGAAAGCATCACGGTTGATTTTGGTGCGGGAGGGTGTGGGGGGTGGGGTGGGTAGGAGACGGGACAGTGTCCCGCTCACCAGCTGTCTCAGACTGGACATGGGTGGACTGACCTGACCGACTGACTGACACAAGGCCAGACACAGTACGTGTCCAGGTCAGGTGGGTGGGTGGCCTGATCCTGACATGGGGGAACCAGGACGGCGCTAGCTGTTGTTAGTTCAGTGACGTCCTCTCTCTCTCTCTCTCTCTCTCTCTCTCTCTCCTCTCTCTCCTCTCTCTCTCTCTCTCTCTCTGTGTATGTGTGTGTGTGTGTGTGTGTGTGTGTGTGTGTGTGTGTGTGTGTGATATACGTATGCCAAACGCACATAATCCTGGAATGAGAGAAATCGGGACAGAGCTTTCGCTCTCTCCTTCCCCCATCTCTCTCATTTTCTGTCCACACACACACACACACACACACACACACACACACACACACACACACACACACACCACACACCACCACCACCACTCTGTACGCCAGTCAGACGGCATTTCAGTCCAGCAAGGCCAGAGAAGGCCCCCAGCGAAGCACGTGTGAAAGGTAGCATCGTTACCGGATGGGTGAAGTGTCGCCCGAACGAACGTACACGCGGACGGACCGATGGCGATTAGGGCCTAGCAACCCAGTAAGCACGTGGGAATGACGTCTTGTGCCATTTCGCTCCGGAGGATTGGTGGGTGGCTGGGTGCAGGCTAAGTGACGAGAGAGCGTGAGGGGAGGGAAGGGTACCGGTGGGAGGGGAAAGAGGGGGGGGGGGGGGGGGGCATGAAGTTGCCGGTTGAATCGTTAGTGTAGTTAGTGAAAATGGACGCCACCTGCAAGAGAGAGAGAGAGAGAGAGAGAGAGAGAGAGAGAGAGAAGGTGTACATTGTGCGTTTGTATATGATGGCAAATGGTGTTGCGATCGTCGCCTTGCTGTGTGCATGCTCCGAATTGCAGTCCAAAAGTCATCGAAGTATGATGATGACATGCTCTGACGCAGGCCGGGAGAGGCATTACCGTAGTCGACAGCCATCTCGTTTTTTTTTTTTTTATTCTTGAGCGGTGAAGTCTTTCGCGATCAGGAGGATGAGCCGGTAGCCGTTAACTTGATGCTTAAGACTTCCTGATGAGGAAGAAAACGGTGAACAGTTTTAGTCGTCATAAGAACATGCTTAGTCTCTGAGATGAGACAATAATATACCGACGTTCGTGATGGTCATCTGAACAATGCTCTGTCTTTCAGTCGGATGACATGATAGACCAGTGACTATCTTAGTCATCCTAGCGAATGTTTAGTCTTTGGATTTAGACCATAAATCGAGAATTGTTTTTGTTCTTCATAGAAATATTTTTATCCTTGGGATGATGTAATACACCCGTAAATATTGTAGTCATGTCCTACTTATTCTGAGGATGAGACACAAAACCCATGACCATCTTAACTAATGCCTTGTCTAGGGAGGAAGCAGAAAACCTGTAACCGTTTTTAGTTATCTCACTAGAGCTCGCTTTTAGGGATAAGACGGAAAACTCGTAACTATTTCAGTGATCTTAATTAACGGCTTTGTCTTTGTCTTAGGGCTTGCACAGTAAACGGTGTATTGCACAGAAGACGATAACTGTTTTAGTCATCTGCACTAATGCTTGTTTTTTCACGTAATAATTGATTTCATATCTTAAAGTAACGTTTGTTTTTCAGATTTAATAATGAACTGATATCTGCCATACTCATCTTAACAACTTCTTGGTTTTTAAGATTAATAATATTCCAGACATCTCAACTACTGCTTTTTTTTCAGAGTTGCTGATAAACTGCAATGTTAATCAATTAATGCTGAGTCTTTGGTATGAGACAATAAACCGAAAACAAATTAAGTCACTTTAACTGTTTGGGATATGAGATAATAAACTGGTGTGTATTTTATTTACTGTTTTAGTCGCCTTGGGTCATGTTTTAGTCTTTGGTATGTGACAGGCAAGTGATAGCTATCTTAACATCTTCGCCAGTGCTCGGTCTTTGGAGTGATATGGTAAACCGATAACAATATTATCATCTTTATTGATGCCAGTCGTTGGGGTGATGTGGTAAACCAATAGTCATGTCAGTCATCCTGGCTAATGTTTAGGCCTTTGATTGAGAGGTTAAACCGCTGATTATTTTTAGTCATCACAACTCATGCCATGAACAACACGTATTTGAAATCAATA
>JADBJO010004207.1:145000-152500 GCA_016801955.1 Conus betulinus | reverse complement strand
CCCTGTATAAATGTTGATGTCGGCCACCTTTATTCTTTGTGGTTCATTTGCGTTCGCCTGTCTTTGTTCAGAGAAGTGTTGACGTGGTGTTTCTGGCACGATATCTGTCTGACATGTCCGCCTTCGTCATCGTCGTCGTTGTTGCAGTAAGTTGATGAAAATGAACACGCCCGTCTCTCACGTGTCCTGAACAGACATTAACTCTACACTTTGCTGTGTCAGTTTCCCCATAAAACGTTTTACGTTCGTGTGTGTGTGTGTGTGTGTGTGTGTGTGTGTGTGTGTGTGAACTTAGGATGATAAAGTAAGCGAAATGGTTTGCACCTTCAACGTGGCCTTTTTTTTCCCCCTGCCTAAAGGATGTCGGTAGACCAGTTACTTCACAGATAAGTGCTCATAGCTGTGTGTGTGTGTGTGTGTGTGTGTGGTGTGTGTGTGTGTGTGTGTGTGTGTGTGCGTGTATGTAACTGAGAGGGGAGATTGTCAAAGATGTGGACTGTGGGACATGGCCCTGATTTGTTTTATCTGTTTTATGGGGCGACACCCCAGCCATGAGAGTATGTCGTCTTATGTCAGCGAGTGTGTAAACTCCACATCCATCACGTAACCGGCAAGATCACGCACACACACACACACACACACACACACACACACACACACACACCGTATTCTTATCATACCGCTGCCTAAACGGAAAGAGTTTTCCACTGTGAAGTGGTGTTTTTGTGTGTGTGTGTGTGTGGTGGTGGGGGGGGGGGGGGGGGGGGGGGGGGGTGACAGAGACACATAGAGACAATGTGCATCACATCGTGGAACCAAAAGATGAAGTAGTTGCTGCGTGTCCATCGGCTACTGAACGACCGAGCATCACAGCGTTAGGGTCTGGCTACCCCGGTAAGTCCATGACCCACAGGCACGCCCTGTACTTCCAGGTCTTCTTCCTTCCATCCTGCCTACTACTGGAAGCTATATGGTGGATGGCACCTGCGCGCAGCTCGTGAGCGGAACACGAGAAGACCCTGAGCGCTGGTGTTAGTTATTTGATACCTTCTGTGCTGGAAGATACCTGCCACTGCTTTATTAAGGAGACTTTGACATTTTGCCTGCACACCCGTTTGACATTGAAACTACGCGCGCACGCACGCGTACACACGTACTCTCTCTCTCTCTCTCTCTCTCTCTCTCTCTCTCTCTCTCTCCTCTCTCTCTCTCTCTCTCTGTGTGTGCGTGCGTGCTTGTGTGCGCGCGCTCCAATTCTGTGAGTACTTAGTCATATTCATTCTATAGTCTGTCTTTGTACATGTTAATTGTAATTGTTGTACATTATAGTACATTTCTATTGTTCCCCCTAGCCCACCTCACCCCACCCCACTCCTCTTTCTTCCCCTTCATTGTTTTTTCTCTCATTTCTCTTCTCTTTTCATTTGATGTTCCATTATGATTGCATGACTGCTTTGTTTGTTTGTGTATTTGCTTTCTTACATTATTTGATTTCAACGCATGTTGTAGTCCCTTCTCAGGGCGAGGACTGGATGTAAAAAAATGCGCGTCAGTGCATCTCTGTTATCCTCGTAAATAAAGAATTCTCTCTCTCTCTCTCTCTCCTCTCTCTCTCTCTCTCTCTCTCTCTCTCTCTCTGTTACTTTAACTCTTGAGAGTTTTTTGTTTGTTTGTTTGTTTTCATCATCTTCTTTTTCATTATTTTTATTTCTTTTTGCCTGTTCTCGTTTTACTCTCGTAAATTTGTTTTCTTGCTTTACATGTTTTACCATTTCTCCTACGTCTGCTCTCTGTGATTTGTAGCGATGGATAGACTGATAGATAGACTCACTTCTTCTATCGTATGTAGATAGTCAGACCGAAAAACTTCTATCACAGACAGGCAGGCAGACAGACATCATCTCAGCCATTGGTACACACACGCAGACAAGCACGCGCGCACGCGCGCCGCGCGCGCGCACACACTACACACACACACACACACACACACACACACACACACACACACACACACACACACACACACACAGCCACCCACCCATCCTATCCCAATCCCTATCCTCCCTCCCACCTCTGTCTCCCCTCCCCCATACGCGATTGGAACGGGTGCGTGTTTGAAAAGCTGTTTCTCGGATGTTTTACTTGACAATATACATCTTGGAATGAAAATAAAAGTTGCTGCACTTCAGCTTTTGCCGCTTCATTCTCTGAACTCCAGGTTTCACGCGGAGGTAGGGGGAGAAAGGGGAACAGATGGCGCGGAGTGAGGTGATGGGGATGGGTGAGGCAGGGTGAGTTGGGAGGTGGGGTGATGGTGGTGGGGTGGTGGCGAAAAGTTTAATGAGATACTCTGTTGGTAGCTGTTACCTGTGTACGCTGACGAGTAATGTTGCTTTCCAGAGAATAAATTTGTGGTATCTCTATGTCTCTCTGTTTCTCTCTCTCTCTCTCTCTCTCTCTCTCTCTCTCTCTCTCCTCTCTCTCTCTCTCTGCTATTTGGTTTAAACAATCTTTAATCACATATACGTATTATGTTTACACATACAAAGTGAGCAGCAACAAACTGAACGCTTATAGTGTGCTCTGTATGCTCTCCTCTCTCTCCTCTCTCTCTCTCCGCTCTCCCATCCTTCTCTCCCTCCTCCCCCTCTCTTGCCTCGTCCTCTCCCTCTCTCACTCTCTCCTCCTCTCCCCTCTCCTCTCTCTCGCTTCCTCTCTTCAACCTCTCCTCGATCTCTCTCCTCTCAGCTCTCTCCTCTCACTCTCTCTCTCTCTCTCTCTCTCTCTCGTCTCTCTCTCTCTCTGCGTACACATGCGACGTGGTGGTAGTGTGTCTATGTATACGTATGAGAGAGAGGGGGTGGGGTTGGAAGGGAGGAAGACACCCACGCACGTACACACACCACACACACACACACACACACACACACACACAACACACCACACACACACACACCACACAGATTTTCGTTCCCTCAATGCAGACGACTTGGAAGATAGGGTAATGCTTCAAACCTCTTTACCTGCTTACTCTCTGACTCACAACTGACTCATGTTTACAACGAACAGTAATCATTTTTCACTACATACGACTATCATTCCGGCCGCTGTCACGGCTGATTAAGTGAACACACATCATATACGTCCACACCACACCCCCGCACACACACACACACACACCCACACACGCGCGCGCGCGCGCGCTCAAAACCACACACAACACACACTCTCTTTCTCTCCTCCCTCCTCCCCGTCTCAAAATCTCCCACTCTCGTCCCTCTCCGCCTCCTCTCTCCCCTCCTCTCTCGCCTCTCCTCTCGCCCTTCTCCCCTCTCTTCTCCTCCCTCCTCTGCCCCCTCCTCCGTCCTCATCCCCAACACTCCTCGATCACCTCTCCGCTCCCCTCTCTCTCTCTCTTCACTCCTCTCTCGCTCCTCCGTCTCCTCTCTCTCTCTCTCTCATCCTCTCATCATCCTCGATCTATTCTCCTCTCTCTCTTCTCCCTCTCTTCTCTTCTCTCGCTCTCCTCTCTCAAATCTCTCTCTCTTTCTCTCTCTCCACACACATACTCTCTCTCTCTTTTGGAGCTCCCTGTCCTTGCTGCTTGCAGATGTTGAACAGTCCCCTCATTGAATTGCCCTTCATGTCCTGCCCTCCTTCCCGCTGGAATCCAACGCACCCTCCCCCTCCCAGAGCCCCCAGACCCCTCTCGTCCACCCCAGGGTCTTCCTTCTCCTTTCATCCACCCATCCATCCTTTAGATCTTCTCCTCCTCCTCCCTGTCACCCATCCATGTGCGGGGTTACGCATTTCAAACATGGCGTTGTGTCCACGGGAGATTTGTTATATGTCTTTTCAGCTCCTCCCAAAGCTTTCTCTCTGTTTTCTGTCTGTCTGCCTGTCCAATCTCTCTCTCTCTCTCTCTCTCTTCTCCTCTCCTCGTCCTCTCTCCCCTCTCTCTCTCCTCTCCACCTCTCCTCCTCTCTCTCTCCTCTCTCTCTCTCTCAGTCTCTGTCCTCTCTCAGGTCTGTGTCTCTGTCTCTTTCTGTCTTTCTTGACCTCGGACTCCATAACACTCACTCACTCACTCACACACTCAAAAACTCACCTCAATGACACACACACACCACACCACACACTCACACTCACACACACACACACACAATTTTTCATCCCCTCCTCTCTGTCGCTAACATCCCTCTCCCCTCCACCCTCTCTCTCTCTCTCTCTTCTCCTCCCCTCCCCCTCCCTCCCCCCTCTCCCCCCCCCCCCCCCCCCCCCCTCTGTCTTACTCTCCTCTCTGCTCCCCCTTTGTCCCTCCTCTCTGTCCCCCCTCTGCCCTGGGTGTCTGTCTGTCAGTCTCCCCCCCCCCCCCCCCCCTCCCCCGTCTGCCCCCCCCCCCCCTCTCTCCCTCCCTCTGTTTCGTCTCCCTACTCTCCCCTTCCCCCCCCCCCCCCCCCCCCCCCCCCCCCCCCCTTGCCCCCCCCCCCCCCCCCCCCCCCCCACACACACACACACACACACCGCCCACTTCTTTCTGTGGTAGCAGATAATTACATTGCATACAGCAAACATGCCTCCTGGGCTTCAGTTTTGTTTGGTTGGGCATAATCCATGTTCCTGCAAGGCTCACGTACTACTACTATTCACGACTTGACCTAAACGCATGAACGTGGCGTGAAACGAAGTTCCAACAATCCAGTTTCAGATTCACCTTCTGTCTGCCCTAAACCTAATTCGTCAGCGTTCATCTAGTGTGTGTCGAGGATGACGTGGATGATAAATAAACGGAAAGAAACGGAATCAGTCAGTGACAAGGTCGTTCAAACCCTTGTCTTTCTCAGAGCTCACCGTGTTGAGACGAGTTTTGTGCAGCGCGTGAGGTGTGCAGGAACGTGGGTTACCTGTCCCTTGTACACAGTGACCGTCCCTACATGTCCCGTGTACACAGTGACCGTCCCTACATGTCCCGTGTACACAGTGACCGTCCCTACATGTCCCGTGTACACAGTGACCGTCCCTCATCAGACTGGCTCATAGCCCACGTCACAGAGATGACGATCCCCAGGTTTTCTCCTCTCGCTCGCCATCTGGGTCCTGGTCGGTTGGTGGTCTGAATGACTCTTTCTGTCGCTGTCTGTCTGACTGTCTAGTCTTGTCTTGTGTGTGTGTGTGTGTGTGTGTGTGTGTGTGTGTGTGTGTGTGTGTGTGTGTCTGTCTGTCTGTCTGTCTGTCTGTCTGTCTGTGTCTTCCTTTTGTCTTCTCTGTCTTTCTCTGTCTCTCTATCTCTTTCTCCCTTCCTCACCCTTCCTCCCTTCCTCTCGCTCGCTCTGTCTGTCGTGTCTCCCCCCGTCCTCCCCCGTGTGTGTGTGTGTGTGTGTGTGTGTGTGTGTGTGTGTGAGACAAGAGAGAGAGAGAGAGAGGGGGGGGGGGGGGGGGGGTTTTCAAGAAGAAGTTTGAAGAATCAGAATATTGAGAGATGCTTGGCGTGAGATGACACAAGCAGCAAACTGGGTTACAGCAGCAGATTTGCAGCTCCCTGTCCATACTGCCTGCAGATGTTGGAACAGTCCCCTCATTGAATTGCCCTTCATGTCCTGCCCTCCTTCCCGCTTCGGCGGCTGACTCCTCCTCCCTCCCCCCCCCCCCCCCCCCTCCCTCCCGCCCGTCCCATTCTTTCTCCGCCCCTCCGATCTTCTCCTTCTCCCTGTCCCATCGTTAGTGCGAGGTGACGTACTCCCAACTTGGCCACCTGTTCACCAGAGATTGGTGTGCGTTTTTCACTCAGTTCTCTCTGGCCGTCTGCCTGTCTGGTCTTTCTCTCTTTCTTTCCCCAAACCACATCTTATTCACTCTGTCTGTCTGTCCATCCATCCGTCTGTCTCTCTCTTTCTCTCTCTCTCTCTCCTCTCTCTCTCTCTCTCTCTCTCTCTCTCTCTCTCTCTCTCCCCTCCCTCTCTCTTTTTCCCCTCCCTCTCCTCCCACGTCTGTCTGTCTGTCTGTATCTCCCGTTCCTCCCAGTGTCCGCCCTCTGCACGTCTGTCTGTCGTCTGTATCTCCCTCCCTCCTTCCCTCCCTCTCTCTTTCCGTCCGTCTCTCTCATCCCTTCCCGTTCTCCTTCATCCTTGCTGTGGTAATACATATTAAGGTGGCGTGCAGACGTTGCGCGTGCTGCTCCCTCCCTGTGGCTGGTCTTTACCTTTGTATGCATTGCAAGCATCCTTCATCACAGGCGCTCACAACCCTCGCCACAACACCACCATCTCCAGGCATTGTCCTTCCTACCCTCCCTCCCTCCCTCTACTCTCTGTCCCTCTCTCTCTCTCTCTCTCTCTCTCTCTCTCTCTCTCTCTCTCCTGATTGTGTGTGTGTTGGTGGTGGTTGGTGTTTGTTTGTGTGTTGTTAGAGGGAGAAGAGCCCGGCGCGTTGTGTGTTGTGTGTGGTGTGTGTGTGTGTGTGTGTGAGAGAGAGAGAGAGAGAGAGAGAGAGAGAGAGCGAGAGAGAGAGAGAGAGCATACATGATTTTATGATCATACCGTGACTCTTTCACCGTTTCCACCCAACCGCTCACCTCCGCCCCCCTCCTGCTTTTCTCACTTCTTTGTCCCACACACACACGCGCGCAAATAAAGAAATTTTGCAGACTCTCTATCCCTTACACCCACGTGAACCTCCGCCACCACCCCCACCTCCACCTCCGAAATCCGACTTATGCGCCGATTTCATTTCAAACATGCCACTCTTTTTACACCCACTTACATCTTTATAAAGGTATAGAAGCTCCGTGGTGCATTTCATGTAATGCACCATTCATAATGAAACATGTTCTTAGAGAGAGTGTTGGGACATACATGATGTCAGATAGAAACACTTCACTGCATATTCTTTGAAAACCCTGTTTGATTACACATACAGTACCGTGGCTCACTAATGCAGCAAGCGACAGCGGTTTGCTCTCCCTGCCCTTTCAGAGACAATGTCCGCCTGGTGGTGTGATTTTCGAGTTTCTCTAAAGAGAAAATAATTCCGTTTGATCTGAGATGTTTAGGGAGAAAGAATGTTGAGTAATTGTTGCATGTTTAAAAAGAAAACGGGTTCACTGGATGTTTAAACAATGCAAGGAGTTGACAGTCCCAGTACGGGCCTTTCGTGGTCGGCCGAGCTATAAATAGTATGAATTGTTGACGGAGTTTTTGACCTGAGCCACTGTGGTCAGCTGGAAGAAAAAGAATGGGGGAGGGGAGAGGTGGAGGGGACATGGGTGGGGGTTGGGGGGAGGGGGGAGGGGAGTGAGTGAGAGAGAGAGAGGCAGGGAGAGATGTGGTGGAATTTGTCTTGCTCCGTCGTCGTTTGTTGTTGTTTTGTTTTTTGTTTTTTCCCCCTGTTCCAGTTGTGATTAGGGAAGCACATGAGATATCTCCCCTCTGTCATTGTTTAATATCTTGAGACAGCTTCCTATTTCTCTTGACATCCGCCTTTACGTTTCTTCTCCTTCAATGA
>JADBJO010004207.1:127500-142500 GCA_016801955.1 Conus betulinus | reverse complement strand
TACGTCTCATCATCTTTCTTTATTATCAGGTTGGTTTTTTTCTTCTTTTCCTTTTAAACTGCTTGGCTGGCGGCTAGTCTCCCCCGGCCTCACATGCGATGCGCACCAGCACTGCATCTGTCTCGATAAGACTGCGCCACATAATGCATGTGTATGATCCCTCCACATTAGCATAAGCTCCTGGTCGGTGCCGGGAAGTCTGGTTTGGGATGTGTGGGTTTGTCACAGAGAAAGGAAGATTAGAGAGAGAGAGAGAGAGAGAGAGAGAGAGAGAGAAATGGGTAGGGGATGGGGGAGTGGGGGGTGGGGGTGGGGGGGGGAGGAAGAGAGAGACGGGAGATCGAGACTGAGGGAGAAAAAAAAAAAAGAGACGGAGGTGGGTGGGGGGTGGGGGAGGCGAAGCGTACGCGTGTGTGAATGTTTGTATGTGTGTGCGACAGAGTTTTTTTTTTTTTTGTCGTCTGGGTTACCGAGTATTGTTACAGGTGGTGAAATGCGTTACAGACTTGTAAAAATTCGTTTGCATGAGCATAAACTGAATGAAGTGTGTGTAGTGTGCTCTCTCTCTCTCTCTCTCTCTCTCTCTCTCTCTCTCTCTCTCTCTCTCTCTCAGCAGAAGAGGTTGGTGATGGTCTCGGTACTATCAGTGTCGCGAATGAAACTGATGTGCCTGACATCGAATGGGACGAACACAGCACAGTGCAGAAGAACACATCAAGCCGACTCGCGATGATTGTGACACGTCGCATATTTCAGGATACGCTTCAGTCTTCGCATTCCGATCTGTCGGAGTGTAACATCAGGGACCCATAAATCCACCCGTCGGACATCGACATAAGCTAAAGACAAATTTGTCGCCGGATTTGATACGGGAGTGGTTAAGGGTTATGTCGCTACTCTGACAGATGGACAGGTGCAGAGACGATTGCAAGATTCACACGAAAACAATGCATTTCGGAAGGTCGTGATTCATCAGACGGATGATGTGGGTGTGCTGCTGTGTGAATCAGACGATGTCGTTCTGGAGTATTCCTGCGACCCATCATCGGAGGACGATTGCTTATTCTGGTTTGTGAAGCAAGAAAGAAAGACACATGTCAACAGAGGAATGTGTTGACCTGGCGGCCTTCGAAAAGGAAGACGCATCGGCAACACGAAGCATACAGAGACCCAAGCACGTGCTCTACGGCGACTGCACGCGCTCCACGGACTGATCCAGTTCTACCTGGGGTGACCGACGTCTACAGAACCGATAGCGAACGCATACCAGTGATATTGTCTCTTTCGACATTTTGTCATGTAAATTGAAAGAAAAGGACATTACTGTGGTTTCCATGCCAATGAAATCGAAATCGAGTCGCGTTTTTGTCGTTGTACATCACGCCGATTTGCTTAATCGGGTTTACAGCTTAAAAGCATTAAACGTCGTTCGCTCTCTCGCTCTCTCTCTCTCTCCCCCCCCCCCCCCCCCCCCCCCGGGCGAGTGAGTGAGAGAAAGAGAGATGTACACACACACACACACACACACACACACACACACACACACATACACATTTACACCTCTACCGGTAGGTTTTTCATTGCACAGATGATCCGACGACAACAATAAGAAAAAAAAAAAAGATAAAAAAAACACCTTAACCCCAGTTATTACCCCACCACCACAAGTATCCTGTAGTAACGTTCCTTGCTACAGTACATGATGTACTCTGTATTGTGTGTGTGTGTGTGTGTGTGTGTGTGTGTGTGTGTGTGTGTGTGTGTGTGAGAGAGGGGGGGGGGGGGGGAGAGAGGAGAGAGAGAGAGAAAGAGAGGGGAGCGGGAGAGAGAGAGAATTTGACATTCTTTCAGCCCCTCGGTCTTACGGGCGACATGGTGTTGACCACAGACCACAGACGTGGTGCAAAGGCTTTTTTTCCCTTTACAGATAAGAGAACAAGAGAATACAGCTCCGTTGCTTCACGCGTCTGCACGTATTACCAGTAAAGATTTTTTTGATAAAGTTAGGGTTAAGTTAGGGTCAGAATCAGGGTAGGGTGAAGGTCGTGCATTCCGGGGTCAGAGAGAGCCTTCCCATCTCCAATGCACACGCATGCTGCTTTCAGTCTACAGGGGGAGGGGGGGGTGTGTGTGGGGGGTGGGGGTGGGGGTTGGAGTTGAGGCGCGTAAACCATTTCTCCTGAGCGGTGTTTGTCAGGTAGTGACTTTTCATGTCCAGTGCTATTGGCGACGCAAAGCAGCTGAGTAAATTAGGCGGGAGGAGGACGGTTATATGGTCCGCAGACTGGTAAGTAGTAAAGTGCCGAGTCTGGTCGAGTGGCGCTCATGGTGGAGTGAGGTGAAACGGCACCAACCTGCCAAGTCCGTGGGTGGGGGGACTGGCCAAGCTATGGCGGCGTGGTAATAATAAATATGCCAGGGGGGGGGGGGGGGGGGGGGGGGGGGGGGGGAGTAGGGGGGGAGCAAGGTCAGGTCAAGGTCGTGTCAAGGACGAGGCTTTGGGCTGGTGGGGGGGGGGGGGGGGGGGGGGGGGGGGAGAAATGGTTGCTTTGTTTTGGCGGGTTTTTTTTTTTGGGGGGGGGTGGGGGTGGGGGGGGGGGGGTGCGTGTGTGTGTGATTGCGGTGGCGTTGGTGCGAGCGATTGTCATGTATGTCGAGTGTGTTGTGTGTGTGTGTGTGGAGAGAGAGAGGGAGAAAGTGTGAAAGTGTGTGTGTGTGTGTGTGTGTGTGTGAAGAGGTGGGGCAGGGTACCCACAGAGTACTATGATGGACTGAGAAGCTCTCACACGCAGTCTTTCTCTTTCTCTCTCTCTTTGTCTCACTCTGTCTCTGTCTGTCTGTCTCTCTCTCTCCCTCCCTCTCTCTCTCTCTCTCTCTCTCTCTCTCTCTCTCTCTCTCTCTCTGTCACGCGCGCACACGCACAAACACACACACACACACACACACACACACACACACACACACACACACAACACACACACACACACACACACATACGGACGCATGCATGCACACACGCGCGCACGCACGCACGCGCACGCGCGCGCGCGCGCGCGCACACACACACACACCACACACACACACACACACACACACACACACACACACAAAATCGCGCGGAAGAGAATGCCGTTTACAAGTTGGACACAGCAGAATTGGAACTGGCGATGCCTGACGGCAAACCTGCTGCTTTACCACTGAACACAGACTGCGACATCTAACCCACTGATGACAACTGTTCCGCGAGAGGGGTATGGGCAGGGGAGGGGGGGGGGGGGGGGGGTGGAAGGGAGGGGGAGGGGGGGGTTGGGAAGGGGGGAAGGGGGTGGAGGAGGATGTAGGAGCATAAACCATCTTCAGTGACAGGAAATGGACATCCGTTGAATCCCCCCTTCCCCTCCCCCCCTCTCACCCCTCTCACCAAGAGAGACAGTAATAACCTTTCGTTGTTCCAGACACGTCTGTGATGTCGCTAACGGGATCCACCGGCACTAATGAGTACGACACGTTGAACTGCTCAAACCACACGTCCAGTTAACTAGGAATTCATTTAGAAATAATTTATCTCTCCCTCTCTCTCTCTCTTTCTCTCGCGCTCTCTCTCTCTGCCCCCCCCCCCCCCCCCCCCTCACACCCACACACGCACACACACACACACACACACTCACACACACACACACACACACACACACACACACACACACACACACACACACACACACGCACACACACATCAGAATTGATGGAAACAGGACGAAGATAGAATGAAACGAATAGAAATGTGTAAAATAAAAGTTCAATTAAAAGGCATTGAATGGAAATGGAATATTCGAGAGCTTTGCTGGGAGAATCGACGAGAGTCGATCCAAACACAAGAATCCGTTCGGCTGCAGGTGGGAGATGAAGATTACCTTGGCCTTGCTACAGTGCACACACCCAGCAGATCACCAGACTTGATGCTCTGGGGAACACCTGTTACTTTTCTGCATGAACGGTCAGGTTTGCTTTCTCATTTGCGATTTTGCGCTTTAGCGACACCCACACTTGAGTTGTCCTTTCATGCGTCAGCACCTGGAATTGTCTGGTCCGACGTGGCTTCTAATGATTATGCCACCTCTGGCAATGTATTGGAGTTTCCATCTCCACAGCAGAGCAGAGCTGTCAGCGAAGGGTGTCAGTGGGAAACTGTGGAAGAGAAATGTGTTCAAAGGCACTACTCTGGAGAATGCTGGTCTTCAGCTAGGTCAGACGGATCCTGGAGAACACAGACCTTCAGCTAGGTCAGACGGATCTTGGAACCTGAGAATACAGACCTTCAGCTAGGTCAGACGGATCTTGGAACCTGGAGAACACAGACCTTCAGCTAGGACAAACGGATCTTGGAACCTGGAGAATACAGACCTTCAGCTAGGTCAGACGGATCTTGGATCCTGGAGAACACAGACCTTCAGCTAGGTCAGACGGATCTTGGATCCTGGAGAATACAGACCTCCAGCAAGGTCAGACGGATCTTGGATCCTGGAGAATACAGACCTCCAGCAAGGACAAACGGATCTTGGATCCTGGAGAATACAGACCTCCAGCAAGGACAAACGGATCTTGGATTAGCCTGTTGATCTGGAACCCACACCACGAATCTGAACCGAAATAATGATGACGGATTCGTCCTTGTGCCCCGTTCAGATTGTCCTTGCTAGTTTGTTAGAATCGTTCGGCAGGTGTTGGGTATTGTCACACGTGGGCAAACAGACAGACACGCGTGAAAATGTAAACTCTTTGGTGGAGTAACTAAAAAGGGCGCACACGATTCACTATTGCGAAGTGTGCTTAGAGATGCTGCGAGGTTAAGTTCTGTATTTACAACAACAAAAACAACAATAGTGAAAACAAAATCGATTTGTCATTGTTCCTATCATATGTAAGTTCTTCAAGGACAAAGAATATTTAAAAAAAAAAAAAAAAAAAAAAAAAAAAGCTATTGATGGCATTTGGGATGTACAGAAATCGCCGTATACCACTGCTATGATCTCATGAGTAAAAGTATCAGAGCAAAAAAAAAAAAAAAAAAAAATGGAGAAGAAAAATAAAAAACAGTAAATGAATGAAAGAAATAGTCAGTGGATAGGACGGACATGCTAGAGGTCTTATGTGGTAGATACCATGCCCTAACCTGATAAACTTATCCAGCTGGCAGCCAAGGCTTCCACTCCCTGTCTGCAGCTCAGCGACGTGGTCAGTCTTTCTGTGCTGCCATTCAAAACATGTATTCTCCATTTCAAAATGAAGAGCCCGCCGTTTTTAGATTAAGACCCCGCGGGACAGATAAGGACTTAGCAGCAGGGGTTCGTTGACACATTGTGGCGGCCATGATGCTCCAATGTGTCGGGAACATGTTCCGTGGCTTGTTTTGTCAGGGGAGGTGGCGGAGGGGGGGGGGGGGGGGGGGGGGGGGGGATGGGAGGGGGAGGCGGTGGGGCTGTTCATTAACTGGGGAGGGAGGGTCGTCTGCGCGTGCTGATGTACGTCATCCTGTGCAAATAAAGAGCGACAGTTGTAGGGAAAAAAAGGGGGGGGGGGGGGGGGGGGGGTGAAGGGGGGGAGCACGTGGGTGTTCAGGGGAAAAGCGGAAGGGGAGGGTGAGGGTGGGTGTTAGGGTGGTGTTGGAGAGGGGGGGGGGGGGGGGGGGGGGGGGGTGTTAGGATGGTGTTGGAGAGGGGGGGGGAGGGGGAGGGTGGGTGTTAGGGTGGTGTTGGAGAGGGGGGGGGGGGGGGGAGGATAGAGGGTGAGATGGACACTCCTAGCTTCCTTTCTTTCTGTTTACACACATACCCTGCTTCTCACTGTTAACTTGAAACCAGTCTTCCCACCCAGTTCATACCCAGTCAGCTTCATGACATGTGAATGATTCCCCCATCCCTGCTCCCTTTCCTCCCTCTCTGTCTTCCCCCAACGCCACCCACCTCCACACACACACACACACACGCACGCACGCACGCACGCACGCACGCACACACACACACACACACGCACGCACACACACACGCGCATGCACACACACACGCACGCACACACACACACACACACACACATGCATACATACAGTGTGATACAGCATACATATTTACTGTGATACACACATGCACGCACGCATGCACGCATGCACACACGCACGTGCACGTGTGCGCGCGCACACACATGCTTTCAGACAAGCACACGCTCTCTCTCTCTCTCTCTCTCTCTCTCACACACACACACACACACACACACACACAGTGTCACCCTTTTATACACTTCTTCCTCCTCATTGCCCCCATCCCCCTCCTTCCTCCCCCATCACGCACACACTGTAATATGCATAGATACCCACCCCCACCCTGTCATTCCCTTTCTTCCCCATCATTGTCCAGCCCTCCCCCACCCTGCCTCCTCCCTGTACCCCGACCCCACCCCCACCCCCACACATGAAAACAATTATTGTGAGACACACAGACGCACTCACACTTCTATACATCCCTCTGTCTGCATCATTGTCCCCCATCCTTCTCTCCCTCAACTTTCTCCACTTCCTTCCCTAAACACTTAAATCATGCTGTGATACATGCAAACATACACTACACTCACCCTTTTACAACTCTTCTTCCTCATCGGCTCCCCCCCCTACCCCCCCACCCCCCTTCACCCTCACCACCACCGTGCTGCTCCACACAAATACAGAGGAATGCAAGAGGAATGTATGCTGTGATACATTTGAACACACGCACACTCACCCCTCATTGCCCCTCCCCTTCTCCGCACACAGACACGCATTCACACATCTTCCTTTCATATCATCTTCCTCATCGACCTTCCACCTACACACACACACACACACAAATGCCATACAAGCACACATACACACACTCTTTCCGAGGGTGAAACTCTCTATTTAGCACACACACACACACACACACACACACACACACACACACACACACACACACACACACACACACACACACACATCTCTCTCTCTCTCTCTCTCTCTCTCTCTCTCTCTCTCTCACCATCTACAGTGCAGTGAGTTTTTTGCTGGAAGCCACTCTCTCTCTTCTCTCTCTCTCTCTCTCTCTCTCTCTCTCTCTCTCTCTCTCTCTCTCTGTCTCTCTCTCTCTCTCTCTCACACACACACACACACACAACCAACATCTACAGTGCAGTGAGGTTTTGCTGGAAGCCAGTGTGTGTGTATGTGTGTGTGTGTGTGTGTGTGTGTGTGTGCAGGGAGGGAGTAGGAGTGGTACTGGCTTAAAGGAAGAGATTTTTTGCATGTGTGTGTTGTATGCACAGGCGTCATAATTATGTGCTTGTATGTAACTGTGTGTCTGGTTCTAACCAACATGAACTGATGTTGAATAACATTCATGTTTGTGTGGATGAGAGTTATCGGTATGTCCACATCCTATGTCACAGACAAACAAAACACAACAAAGAGATTTAATGCTGATGTACATATCATCAGACGCACTTACTGGACTTGAACTCAAACCCAGGGTGACTGCGTATGTGTTACAGGAGATCAAGTACAACCTAGCTCCCAACAGACCACGGATACACAGCCGCTCAGTGTCCCAGTCGTCCACTGACAGCTACAGCTCTGGTAAGTCTGCGTGCTGGTGATGTTGTTCGTTCATGTGTCCTTCTCAGTTTGAGTTCTGTCTTTCTGTATTTCTCGCTCTCTGTATTTCTATCTCTCTGTATTCCTCTCTCTGTGCATTCCTTCTCTCTCTCTCTCGTTCAGATTTGTAAGTCAGAAATTCATATCAAGAGTGTGCTTGGCTGATCTCTCTCTTCTCTCTCTCGTCCAAATTTGTAAGTCAGACATTCATATCAAGAGTGCACTTGACTGATTATCTCGCTTCCCTCTCCTTCATCAGTATATTTGTTTTGTTCATTTGAATTGTTTGTTTGTTTATTCATGCTTTTCTTGATTCTGCTTTTCTCTCTCTCTCTGTCTGTCTGCCCCCCCCCCCCCCTCTCTCCTCTCTCTCTCTCTCTCTCTCTCTCTCTCTCTCTAGCAGAAACAGTGTAGGGAGAATAATGAAGATGGTTGTGAATGAAGTCATCAGGATTGGAATTCCTCACAGAATTTGTATTGTGTGTATTTGCCCATTTCTTTTTTTTTTTTCTTTCTATTGTCTTGCCTTCCCCCTCTTCCTCCCCCCTTTCCCTCACCCCTTCCCATCTTTTTGACTCCTCCTTTGTAACTTAGTGACTTGCTTTTTTTTTTTTTTTTTTTTTTTTTTTGACATTTGTAGCAGCTTTTTCTACTTTATTTTGTGCAGCAGTCTCCTAACCGCTTTCTCTGTTTATGAACAAGTGAATATTCACATCTAGTTTTATTTTCTATGATAGACGTTTGACAACTCTCTCTCTCTCTCTCTCTCTCTCTCTCTCTCTCTCTCTCTCTCTCTCTAGCTGTGTGGTTCAGGGGAACACAACTGCATGTTTTAAAAAAGAAAGTCTTGTCAACTTACAGAATGAGATTACTGCCCCTGAACAAAAAGTACTTTTTTTTTTTTTTTTTTTTTTTTCCAAACCTCAGTTTAAGGCTCTTACCCATTTTACATTCCAGTATTCCACTCACTGGCCATCCCCTTTCATTCTTTCTTTTTCTTTATGTTAGTGATCAATTGTCTATCAACCTGTCATATTGGAAGGAAAAAAAGAAAAAAAAAAAAGATCTAAGTTAGTGGTTGTCTATCAGTCTGCCATATTGGAAGAAAAAAAACAACAACAAAAAGTCTATTCATCTCTTTCTCTGTTTCCCTTTCTCTGTGTCTCCCTGCCTTCATCCCTGTGTGTGTGTGTGTGTGTGTGTGTGTGTGTGTGTGTGTGTGTTTGTGTGAGGAAAGTTTTATATTTGTGTTCTTGAGAGCTTCAGACTGAAATCCTCAGCAGCAGTTGTTGGAATATTCCTGCTTCTATAAACTCTGGCTTCATTTACGTTTTATTATTTACATTTCATCTGTGACTGTATGCTCTCTTGCTTTTTTTTTTTCTTTTTTTTTTTCTTTTTCTTTTTTCTTAATTCACAGCTTTAGTTGATGCTTTAAAATCAGCTTCTTTTCTAATACAGTTTAGCTGTTACAATATGCTCCGCTTTGTAATAGTAGTAATCATTTGTGTTGAAAAGCTGTTGATGTACTTAACATCTTTGTTTATATACTGAGTGGACATAATTTTTAAAAACTGACTGATTCATGTGTGCCTTTCTTCTTCTTTTGCGATGCTTCTTTCTGGATTGTCTTTCCCCTTTCAGACTGCTTTACAAGTAAGCTGTGATTTTTCGTTCATGGCGTAGTCTTAAGTTGCACACAATAGCTGAAATCGGCTGTGTCCCCGTTTCACTTGGAAGTGTCAGTGGTGGCCTCAATGGATGGCAGTTACTGGCTGCAGTCAATGCCCTCCCTCCGCTTTGGATGTGTACATATCTCCCCCCACCCCCACCCCACCCCACCCCTCCCGTCCACCACCCCCCTTGAAACAAATTTTTTTATTGTAAATTTATGGTGTTATTTGGTTTGGTTTGGATACAGGCAAGGAAAGGGTTGTGGTGTACTGTTCTTGAAATGGAAAGAGAAAGGTGGAAAGGAAAGGGAGTGTGTGGTGGGACATGGTTTGGAGAAAGGGGGAAGGGGTGTGGAATGGAAGAGAGTGGTGTGGAAGGGGTGTGGGATGGGAGAGAGTGTATGTGTGTGTGGTGTGTGTGTGTGTGTGTGTGTGTGTGTGTTTGTGTGTGTGTGTGGTGTGTGGGGGGGGGGTGATGTG
Source organism: Conus betulinus (assembly GCA_016801955.1). NCBI lineage: Eukaryota > Metazoa > Mollusca > Gastropoda > Neogastropoda > Conidae > Conus > Conus betulinus. The sequence continues at coordinate 132,693 of JADBJO010004207.1, read as the reverse complement.
CTGTGTGTTTGTATTTATGTGCCTGTGTGCATGGGTATGTATGTGTGTTCATGCACAGACGTAATTGGCGTCTTTTCGAAATTCATGGTTTTGTTGTTCAAGAGTACCTTCATTGAAAATCCTGATTACTAAATGACCATGTTTCTAATGTTTTGTTTTGGATGATTGTGTTCAGACATTTGGCATAACTAATTCAAGGTTTGACAGGTTTTTTTAATAGACAGATGTCAGGTTGAAAAGATGTTTATATTCTTGCATTTGTACATACATATGTGGTGTATATGTACATTGTATGTGTGTTCTATAGATGGTAGAGAGAAGAACAGAAGGAAGTAAAAGAAAAATATTGAAATGGGAGAAAAAGATTCTTCCTATCAGATTTCTTTTCTCCAGTTGTTTACCATTTGGTTTGCATCTGAAGTTTGTCCTCCGACAACTGCTGTGATGGATGAAGCTGAACGTTGCTGACTTTCACCATCGGTTCCATCATGCATTTCCTGCAATTTGCAATCGTTGTCAGGGTGGCTGGCGCGTCTGTCTTGAACAGTAGTGGCCAACGAGCAGCACAGTGTTCATGTTTTGTTTCGAAAAGGTTGAAACACATGTATGCATGTCACACTTAGTTGCCTTTTTTTTTTCTTCACATTCCTAACACTACACTGATAACTTGACACAGAGAGAAAAAAAAAAAAAAGAAAGCCGAGAGTCGGAGAGACTCATGCGCACTGTTGTGAAGCATTGTGGGACCTTAGGCTTTTAGCATTTGAGTGTGGGAACCTTGTTTGAAGGCCTCTTTTGTTCAAGCTGTGTTCAAAGAGGACACGCATCTGTGCAGTTTTGTTGTCAGTGGAAGCACAGTCTAGGCCTGTTTAGAGAGTGTGTCTGTTGTTCACATCTGCACACCCTTTCGTCTTAGGTGTATTGTGCACCATTTGATGGAAACTATGCATTCAGTGCATCATTTTGTTGTCAAAGATGCCAGGTGATGTTTTGTTCGTGTTAAGTGTGCCGTGAATGCAAAAGGCAGAGTGTCTTTTTTGTTTTTGTTTTGTTTGTTTACTTTTAAAGACACAATTTTTTTTTGTGTGTGTGATTTCACAGTTAGTGTATTGGTTGTAAAAATTGTCTTGCTCTAGTGACAGTTCTGCGTGTTATTGCTATAGCCATGCCCAGAAGCATGAAGTTTTGAGCTTTGAGTTAAAAAAAAAAAAAAATCTTTTTGTCAAAGGGGACACTATGGAATGATGAGGGTTTTTTGTTGTTGTTGTTGTTCATCATTTTGTTGTTTGTTTGTTGTTGAAAAAGCGGTGCTGGCATTTTGTTCTAGCTGTATTACCAGGCTGTGTGTTTGTTTTTCTTGGTCTCTCTCTCTCTCTCTCTCTCACTCTCCCCACCACCTCCCTCTCCTCTCTCTCTCTCTCTCTCTCTCTCTCTCTCTCTCTCTCTCTCTCTCTCTCAAACACTTACACACACACACACACACACACACACACACACACACACAACAAACACACGCTCACAAATGCACACACACACACACCACACACACACACACACACACACACACACACACACACACACACACAACACACACACACACACACACACACACACACACGCTTACACCAAAACTTCCGTCCACTCCCCTCTTTCCACCCTTCCCCAGTCTACACCCCCTTTCCCCCCACCCCCCCCCCCCCCACCCCCACCCCACCCCCTCTCCTCCTCCACCCACATTCCTTCCTTACATTCCCTCTCTGTGTTTCAAGTTCTCTCTTACATTTTTTTTTTTTTTTTTTTTTTTTTTTTGTAGCTGGGACATATTGCTTGTATGTGCATGTGTGACACGAGCTCCCCAGTCGCCTCTAGTGTGTTTCGCCCTGTCTTCTCCTTTGACCCTTCCTCTTCCCCTCTCACACTGGTCTTTCTCTCCATCATCCTCCTGTCTCTCTCCACACAGCCACCAAGGACGGTGATACCTTGCTGGACACGCTGTGGTTGAGCTGTGCACAAGTCCATTGGTGTGATACAGGACTGCTGGTCATCGTTGAATTTTCTGTGGTTTTTTGGTTTTTTGGTTTGTTTGTTTTTTTTTTAGTCGTTGCTGATTTTGCACTGCCATGTTTTTGTTTTTTTTTTTTTTGTTCATAATTTTGTTTTGTTGTTATAGGGGTTTTTTTTTTTTTTTTTTTTTTTTTTTTTGGTTCTGTGAATTTTTTTTTTATTTTGTAGTTCTTGGACAGTAATGCTATTTTGTGTGTATGTGTTATATGTATAAGTAGTTTGTTGAATAGTGAAAAAATGTGTGTGTGCGTGTGTGTGTGTGTGTGTGTGTGTGTGTGTGTGTGTGTGTGCGTGCGTGCATGTGTGTGTGTGTGTGTGTGTGTGTGTGTGTGTGTGTGTGTGAGTGAGTGAATGAGTGAGCAAGTCAATGAAAAAGTGTTGAAAAACAAGAAATCTATGAGTACCACATCTTTGTGTGTGTATGTGTGGTGTTTGTTACCTTTAGGCGATGAAAGAAAACCCTCGCACACAACAGACTGGTATGTCTAACTACTGCATGGAAGCTTTCTCTTTCTTTCTTCTTGATTTTTTCCTCTGCCATTTGGTGTCAGTGTGTTCTAAAAAAAAAAACACCGCCTGAGTCTAACTAACACTTGATGTCATTTTTTTGTTTGTTTGTTTTGTTAATTAACTAAAAAAAAAAAAAATCCAAAACATGGTGGCACCAATTTTCTACTTTTGTTCTATGTGCGTCGGTCTGTGAGTTTTCCACTTTTTCTCAGCTCGGGCTGTTGTCTTCTTTGGCCAGCAGTTCATTTCGCAGCATCTTCATCACGCCAATGATATTAGTCACACAGCCCTTAGGGAATTTGACAGGGGTTAGTTCTGGAAGCATATTTAATCATCTTATAATCCTTTTGGAGAAGCCTGTGTTTGTATGCTGCTGCAAATTGGAAGGCGTTTTTGTTTTTTGTTTTGTTTTTGTTGTTTTCTTTTTCTAAGTGATTTGAAACACTGTTGCAGACATCTAAATAAACTGTATGTGTACATGTTTTGCTTGTTTTTCTGCTCTGTATTGATTGGATCTGAATTTGGTGTATTATGTAATGTTTTTTTTTTCCCTTTGGTAGAGCTAGAAAAGAAAAACGCTATCACTGTTGCAATACTAGCCACAGTAATCCAATGATGTACCACAGTATAGCTTGTTCATTGTGTCTTTCTTTATGTGCATTAAAAATTAATACGTAGAAAATGTTTGACGTGAATAATATGGCATAATAACCTTCTTTAGTGGTATTAATGCACCCCCCACCCCACCCCCCCACCCCCCCCCCACCCCATCCTCCTTTGTCATGTATGAATAAATACTGTATTAGAATAAAACATGCAGGAGTATTAAGAAAATATGGAAAGTAGCATATACCCCAGAGTGTCTAGGTATGTTTTTTTGTTACACAAAAAAAAAAAAAAAAGTTTATTAAAAACCTTTAGTTTTTGTTGTTGTTTGTTTTGTGTTTGTTGCTGTTGTTTTATGTTTTGTTTTGTTTTTGCTTTTTTAACCACACTTGAAGCATCATGTTCTTATTTCTTCATTACAAACAACACACCGAACAAATTTGGAATAGATTTCATCAAGAAAGATGGAAGAGACCAGTCCAACAAAAGAAATCAGTGACAGGTAGAAAAGAGAGGAAGAAGGAAGAGAAGAAGCAGAAGAGAAAGAAGAAGAGAAGGAAAGAGGAAAGAAGTAGGGTGTGTTAATAGTCGTAGGCGCTGTAGAAATTGTCCTCCTCTCATTATCATCATTATTATTATTATTTGTTTATGGGGAGAAGATGAAAGGAATTTCAAACCTTTTTTTTTTCTGTGTTCTAACTTTGTGGGAGGGTTCTTTGAAACACATGTTCATTGTTAGTGATATTTTGTTGTGCAGTGGGAAGGAAAACACAAGCAGTCATTGAAGTCTGATTATGGTTTAATTCTGTCACATTTAGTGTGTGTGTGTGTGTGTGTGTGTGTGTGTGTGTGTGTGTGTGTGTGTGTGTGTGTCATTGAAGTCTGATTATGGTTTAATTCTGTGTGTGTGTGTGTGTGTGTGTGTGTGTGTGTGTGTGTGTGTGTGTGTGTGTTGTGTGTGTGTGTGTGAAAAGAGAGAGAGAGAGAGGGAGAGGGGACATACTACATATGTTTGCATCACGCTAGCAGAAGCATGTGTTACAGTCAGTAGCATGTGCATGGCTGTGTAATGTGTATTAGATGAAGCCCAACACAAGGGACACAACCTAGATGGGAAGGGAGGTGAGGATAGTTATTTTAGATGAACAGAGTGGACTGCAGTTGCCCCCTTAGAAGTTGTCTCGTTCGTCATGTCTGTAGATGGATCTCTCTCTCTCTCTCTCCTCTCTCTCTCTCTCTCTCTCTCTCTCTCTCTCTTAGAAGTTATTCAAACATTATCTAGGGAAGGAAAAAAAAACAGGATAAGAACTGCTTGCATCGCAGCAGAACTGTCAATGACTGGAAAGCACACACACACAGTGAGATCTGATTGAGGTTTTTGATGTTTGTACTCAATGTTACCATTATTCTGTATACTGAAAATACTACATCCACCGTGTTTTTTGTTGTAAATGCTGTCCATTTTTTTTAATACCTTACTTTTCCCTTGAAGCATATTGTATGTATTATATTTTAAGAGATTTCCAATGATTATTTTGTTGTACTTTTCCCCATAATTAGCATCACCATTACATTTATCTTCATTTTCAGTTTGTAAAAATATTGCCTCAGCCTTTGGAGTGGGGATGGGGGTGATGGAAGATTATGTTCAAAGAACGCAGTGTAACGTTAGGAAACGCTGGCCAATGATGAAATGGCTACAACATGCGTGTCTGGCTCTTCGCTTCGTGTTTTGGCCGTCTCATGAAGAGACGGGGCTACAAATAGAAATCAGGTCCCATAATCAGTGAGTTAAAATTTACCGCGTTTGTATAGTATGACTTATTTAACGTTTCTGGTTCCATTCAAGATTTCTTTACACACTGGATACTTTCCTTTCTGTTTTTTTTTTTTTTTTTTTTTTTTTTTTTTTTAATGGTGGAGAAGGGATTAAGGGGGTGGGTGCCACAACAATGTTCGTAATTGATTTATTGTGTTATTAGCTGGGACTTCTGGGCAGTTATTACAAACAGT
>JADBJO010004207.1:112500-115000 GCA_016801955.1 Conus betulinus | reverse complement strand
CAAACAACACGGCACCTTATAGCTCACTCAGACTTTTTTTGTCTCTCACCAACGATTTTTCCTCCCACGTTCACCACTTTCTCAAGCACATTTCTGCTCTTCACAGTCAACCCACCATACCAACACATAAATGAGAAAGTTAGAACAGATTCCAAGAAGCATGAATAAAATGTCCGAAGAATGTCAGTATTTACATGAAATGATCGCAGCTTGCGAAGACAATATAATCTGGTTTTGACATTTTTTGTGGACATACTCAACATGGGATTTAAAATTCAGCTTATTATCTATAAAAGTTCCTAAATATTTGTATGATTCAACACGTTCTACTTCAGCACCTTTGATAAAAAGTGGTGGTACAGCTTTTGGATTCTTTCTAAAATCAATCAACATTTCTTTCGTTTTGTTACATTCAGATCAAGATAGTTATGATCGCACCAGTCAACAAATCTTTGAACCTCCTTGAAGTAAACAGAATCAGAGTTGGAAAGATCCACAAGTGCTGAGTCGTCTGAATATTTAATGTACAAAGTTGAATCACTTCCTGAACAATCATTTGTGTACAGAGTAAAAAGCACTGGTGATAAAACAGTACCCTGGGGTGCGCCAGTTGAAATGACTCTGGAAGACGAAACAACACTTGATATCGAACAGACTGTGTCTTCTGTGTAAGAAAATCAATTATCCAAAGAATGAGCTTGTTACCCACATTTATGTTAATGAGTTTCTTTGCCATCAGATGTGGTTGTATGGTGTTGAATGCTGATGAGAAATCAGTAAAGAGAATGCGTACAAAGGAGGCAGGTTTTTCGAGGTGTGAAAAAGCATGATGGAGAAGTGTGAGTGTGGTGGCATCATCTGTTGATCTGTTCTGTTGGTATGCGAACTGAAACGGGTCTTGGTACTGTGTAGTATCTTTTAAAAACATAACCGAGGACAATCCTGAACCGAAACTTGCAATCGTCTGGCTTCTCTTCTTGGATATCACAACCCGTGGAACCAGCCGTGAAGACCTGGCCGCAGAGAACGACTGCCAGTGTTCGGAAGGGCCTAGCCCCCTACACGTGGATGCCTGACTGATGAACCCCACGCTTGGTGCTTCCTTGGCAGTCCTGGGGCTTCCTTCTCCACCCGGAGAGTGAGGGCTGGTACTGCTTCCTTCTCCACCCGGAGAGTGAGGGCTGGTACTGCTTCCTTCTCCACCCGGAGAGTGAGGGCTGGTACTGCTTCCTTCTCCACCGGAGAGTGAGGGCTGGTACTGCTTCCTTCTCCACCCGGAGAGTGAGGGCTGGTACTGGCGTCCAGGGAGACCCTGGGAGCGGTGTGTATCGCGGAGAGCTGGGCTGTGCACAAAGCAGGACGGTGCGAGTCGAGTCCCTTGCAGCATTCCCGACTACCTGTCTTTCTGGTGATGCCATTCCGAGGGGGCGTGCAGCTCCCGATTCGCAGACTGTAGCACTGCTGCCGTGTCTCTGATGGCATGACCTGCTTTCATTACACGTCAAGGTTTTTCCAGTCACCTTCGTGTGGCTTCATTGTGTGCGTGTGTGTGTGTGTGTGTGTGTGTGTGTGTGTGTGTGTGTGTGTGTGGGAAAAGAGAGAGAGAGAGAGGTGGGGGGAGGCTGATCGATAGATAGATATATCGATAGAATGATCAATCGATCGATCGATTTTTTTTTTTTTTTTTTTTTTTTTTTTTTTGACTGTCCTGTGAAAATCTTTCAGATGAAAGGAAAAGGTTGGACTTGTATCACCGCGACATGTTCGGGGTTTTATTTCCTCCTTCTTCAGCTGTACAGAGGGCAGGGGCAAAGAACCGCTCCTGTCAGCATAGCAAAAGCTGTGACCGTGAGACCTGCTGGTCGGCCAAAGACTGATCGATTCCCTTACCGGCACTGGACACAGCTTAAAAAAATAAAATAAAAAAAATAAATAAAACACCTAGGCGAAATCCTTTGCCTATACAAGAAGGATGGGAGAGGAAAAAGAAAAAAAAAAAAATCGAAGCGCACTTGACTCGATCAGAGGATAAAAGCTTGAGCCTTTGCAGTCTGGGTAAGTGTGTGTTGGGGGGTTAGAGTAAAGGGAGTGGGGGGGGGGGGGAGGGGGGGGGGGCTGCCGATGAGTTCATGCTAAGAGAGAAAGAAGAGGAGGAGAAAAGAAAGACAGGGGACGAAAGCTGACGCAGGTCTGGGAGAAAGCAGAGATAGAAGAAAAAAAGAAAGAAAGAAAAGAAAATGAGGGAAGGTTATTTGAGAAGTGGAAGGCTTTAAGGTCCGGAATAGGGGCCCCTGAGGGTGGAGGGCTCATCGATTACTGGGCTGCCTCCCAGGCGCTAATGAAGTGGGCACAGAGCTTGGGTGTCAACATTAAAGGCTGGGGTGGGTGGGCGGGTGGAGGTGGTGGGGTGAACCGTCTTCTGTTTGATGGGTCTGGAGGAGAAAGGAGGGAGACAACTCTGGCTGATGAGGCTCGGGGGTGGGAGTGTTTGTGGAGGTGA
>JADBJO010004207.1:90000-97500 GCA_016801955.1 Conus betulinus | reverse complement strand
GGGATGGGGACGGACGGGGGTGGAGGGAGGAGGAAGGAATAAGGATGGGTGGGGATGGGGACGGGAGTGGAGGGGAGGAGGAATAAGGATGGGTGGGGATGGGGGGGGACGGGGGTGGAGGGGGAGGAGGAATAAGGAGGGGGGGGGATGGGGACGGGGGGGTGGAGGGAGGAGGAAATAAGGAGGGGTGGGGACGGGGGTGGAGGGAGGAGGAATAAGGAGGGGGGGGGGACGGGGGTGGAGGGAGGAGGGAATAAGGATGGGTGGGGATGGGGACGGGAGTGGAGGGAGGAGGAGGAATAAGGATGGGTGGGAGGGGGGGACGGTGGGGGGGAGGGAGGGGAGGGAGGAATAAGGAAGGGTGGGGATGGGGGACGGGGGTGGGAGGGAGGAGGAATAATAAGGATGGGTGGGGGGGGTGGGGGACGGGGGTAAGTGGGAGGGAGGAGGAGGAGGAATAAGGAGGGGTGGGGATGGGGACGGGGGTGGAGGGAGGAGGGAAGGAATAAGGAGGGGTGGGGACGGGGGGGGAGGGGGAGGAGGGAATAAGGATGGGTGGGGATGGGGACGGGGGTGGGGGAGGAGGGGGGGAATGGGGATGGGGACGGGGGGGGAGGGGAGGAATAAGGATGGGTGGGGATGGGGATGGAGGGGGTGGAAGGGGAGGAAGGGATGGGTGGGGGGGGGGGGGAGGAGGGAGGAGGAATAAGGATGGGGGGGGGGGGGGAGGGAGGAGGAATAAGGAGGGGTGGGGGGATGGGGACGGGGAGGGGAATAAGGATGGGTGGGAGGAGGAATAGGAGGAATAAGGATGGGGGATGGGGACGGGGTGGAGGGAGGAGGAATAAGGATGGGGGCGGTGTGGAGATGGGGACGGGGGTGGAGGGAGGAGGAATAAGGAGGGGGGGGGATGGGGACGGGGGGGAGGGAGGAGGAATAAGGATGGGATAGGGATGGGGAGGAGGGTGGGGAGGGAGGAGGATAAGGATGGGTGGGGACGGGGGGGGAGGGAGGAGGAATAAGGAGGGGTGGGGACGGGGTGGAGGGGGACGGAATAAGGATGGGGAGGGAGGGGAATAAGGATGGGTGGGGACGGGGGTGGGAGGGAGGAGGAGGAAATAAGGATGGATGGGGGGGGAGGGGAGGGAGGAGGAGTAAGGAGGGGGGGGGGGGGGGACGGGGGGGGTGGGAGGGGAGGGGAAATAAGGATGGATGGGGACGGGGGGGGGAGGGAGGAGGAGGAATAAGGATGGGGTGGGGGGGGGGGACGGGGGTGGAGGGAGGAGGAGGAAAGGATGGGTGGGGGGGGGACGGGGGTGGAGGTAGGAGGAATAAGGATGGGTGGGGACGGGGGTGGTGGAGGAAGGAGGAATAAGGATGGGTGGGGATGGGGACGGGGGGAGGGGAGGGAGGAGGAAGGAAGGATGGGTGGGGGATGGGGACGGGGGTGGAGGGAGGAGGAGGAATAAGATGGAGGGTGGGGACGGGGGATGGGGGGGGAGGGAGGAGGATAAGGATGGGTGGGGATGGGGACGGGGGGGTGGAGGGAGGAGGAATAAGGATGGGTGGCGGGATGGGGACGGGGGTGGGGAGGGAGGAGGAATAAGGATGGGGGGGGATGGGGACGGGGGTGGAGGGAGGAGGAATAAGGATGGGTGGGGATGGGGACGGGGGGGGAGGGAGGAGGAATAAGGATGGGTGGGGATGGGGACGGGGGTGGGAGGGAGGAGGAAAGGATGGGTGGGGGACGGGGGGGGGGGAGGGAGGAGGAATAAGGATGGGTGGGGGATGGGGACGGGGGGGGGAGGGAGGAGGAATAAGGATGGGTGGGGATGGGGACGGGGGGTGGAGGGAGGGAGGAATAAGGATGGGTGGGGATGGGGACGGGGGTGGGGGTGGAGGGAGGAGGAAGAAGGATGGGGTGGGGGGGGGACGGGGGGGGGGGAGGGAGGAGGAATAAGGATGGGTGGGGACGGGGGGGTGGGGGGGGAGGAGGAATAAGGATGGGTGGGATGGGGGGGGGTGGAGGGAGGAGGAATAAGGATGGGTGGGGGGTGGGGACGGGAGGGGAGGGGGGGAGGAATAAGGATGGGTGGGGACGGGGGGGGAGGAAGGAGGAATAAGGAGGGGTGGGGACGGGGGGTGGAGGGAGGAGGAATAAGGATGGGTGGGGATGGGACGGGGGTGGAGGGAGGGGAATAAGGAGGAATAAGGGGGGTGGGGATGGGGACGGGGGTAGTAGAGGGGGAGGAATAAGGATGGGTGGGGATGGGGACGGGGGGGGAGGAGGGAGGAGAGGAATAAGGATGGGTGGGGGATGGGGACGGGAGTAGAGGGGAGGAGGAGGAGGAATAAGGAGGGGTGGGGATGGGGACGGGGGTGGAGGGAGGAGGAATAAGGATGGGTGGGGGGTGGGGACGGGGGGGGGGTGGAGGGAGGAGGAATAAGGAGGGGTGGGGGACGGGGGGGGGGGGGAGGAGGGAATGGATGGGGGGGGACGGGGGTGGAGGGAGGAGGAATAAGGATGGGGGGGGGATGGGGGGGGGGGGAGGGAGGAGGAAATAAGGAGGGGTGGGGGGGTGGGGTTATAGGGGATGTCGATACTAGTGTCTGCAGCGAGTTGTAAGCCAACGCATACATTGTGCATGTGCGATCGTGCTTGAGTACATTATAGTTTTACATTCGCGCCCGCACACACAGATAGTGAGAAAAGATAAGATACTACCGCACAGACATGCACGCAGGCAGGCATTTTTCGCACAAGCGCACTCACACACGCACACGCAACACACTCGCTCATACGCACGCGCGCGCGCGCGCGCGCGCACACACACACACAATAAATACACGCACGCACGCACACACACACACACACACACACACACACACACACATACCCGCAGATACACACACACACGCACATGGAGAGAGAGGGGGGGGCTGCATAGTGACAGGTGTGTGTGTGTGTGTGTGGTGGGGGGGGGGGGGGGGGGGGGGGGCGGGGGGGGGGGGGGGGGGGGGGGGGGGGGGGGGGGGGGGGTTGATAGCGCTGAAGTGCATCATGCTCAATAATCCTTTTGAACTGAAAAGTTCCTCATGAAGAAATGTGATGTGAACTGGCCGTGCGGAGCAACGGCTGCTTCTTCTTCTTCTTTTTTTTCTTTTTTTTTTTTTTTAAAATTAATGTCAAGTTCATCATCACCTTCAGCAAATGACACAGAATCCTCTTAGGGGCAGTGGAAATTGGGGGAGGAAGGGATGAGTTAGGACAGATAATTAGCCCTAGATCTGCTTATTTATCGGGAAGGCTAAGACAGATCAGCACCTAGCCTGGATCCTATTGACTGGGGGGGGGCTTGGGGGGGGTTATGGTACGAGTCTCGAAAGGTCATGTTTTCCTGTGGGTTAAGGTAGATTACATATATCAAAAGGTCATTTTTTTTTTCGCTGAGTGTTATGATAGACTACTAGCATCAAATGTCGTGTTTACCGGATGGACTTAGGTAAATCACTAACCTCAAAAAGGTCCAGATTTCCCTGGTGGACAAGGGTAGATTACTGACCTTAAAAGTCATCTTTTCTGGATGGGGTATGGTGGACCAATCGCCTCAGAAAGGGTTCATTTACTGGGTTGGCTGGCGTACGTTGCTGCCCACAAAAGGCGAGATGAATTTGATGGGCAGTACATTTTTTACTAGCTTTGGGTCTTGTTTACTTTGTGGGCATGAGAATCGCTAGCATACAACAAGAAAAAAAAAACAACCGTGTGTACTTGGTTGGCCATGACAGATAACTAACTTCAAATGGTCGTAATACCTTGGTGGAGTACACAAAAAAAAAATCAGTTGCCTTCAAAAAAATAAATAAAATAAAATAAAAATAAAACCTTGTTTATCGGATGGCCTCTGAGAGATATTTGCCTGGGGAGGGGGGGGGGGGGGGGGGTCAAAGTACATGTATGGGCTAATATAGATGACTAACAACTAAAGTTTGTGTTTATTGAAGGGCCAGTGATAATTACTGACCTAAAGTTCAGGTTTGCTGGACGGGCTGTGATAAATTACCAGCCTTAAAAGGTCTTATATACTGGATGCGCTATGACAAAGCAACCACCTGAAAAGATCTGTTCACTAGTGAGATGTAATAAAAAGTACTATTCTCACAAGATCTTTCTACTAGGTGGGCTATGAAAAAGTTGTATTTAAAAGAGCTGTTTCATTTTGCTAGGTGGGCTGTGACAAATGACTATTCTCAAAAGGTCGTGTTTTAATAGATGGGCTATGGCAAAGAACTGATCTCAAAAGGTCGTATTTACTAGATTCGCTGTGGTGAAGGACTAATCTCAAAAGGTCATAAAATTTACTAGATGGGCAATGGTGAAGGATTAGTCTCAAAAGGTTGTGGTCACTTGGTGGGCTATGATAAAGTGCTAGCCCCAAAAGATCGTATTTGCCAGGTGGGCTGTGATAAAGTACTATTCTCAAAAGATACTATTTATAGATGGGCTTTGATAAAGCACTATTTCCAAAAGGTCGTATTTACTAGGTGGGCTATGGTAAGGTCATGATCTCAAAAGATCGTATTCACAAGCTAGACTGTGATAGATTACCAGCCTCAAAAGACCGTGTTTAGTGGGTGGTTTATGACAGATTCCTGGCCTCAAAATGTCGTGTTAGCTGGATGGAGCCATCGTAGAGTAATCACCAGTCTTTAAAAAAAAAAAAAAAAAATCACAACGGCCGTTTCCTGCTACAAGTGGGCTCAGTACAGGAGCGCCAAGTTCTCTCAATCAGCTGTTGCAGGTTCGAATCTATAACATGTTCTTTTGGTACAACGTAGGACTAGATTGGTCCCCATATCTCCCCCCCACCCCCACCCCCCACCCCACCCCCACCCCCATTCTCCTGGGAGAATTATTCCGTCTGCCAGATCACCGGGAGGGGGGGGGGGGGGGGGGGGGGGGGGTGACGTGAAGCTTGAGTAGCTGGCTAAAGAAACATCATCATGATGTCAGAACCATTTTTCACCCTAGCTTTTGACGTCGTAAAAGCATCAGGCAGCCAGTCCGAGGAAAGGATGATTATCGACCTTGTGACCCCAGTTATCCGCGAGAAGCGGAAGCCCGTAATTATGCCCCTTCTTTCCGGCTGTCGGCGTGTAAGCCGTCGTTATGTGCAGGAAGACCTCTCGGTACACTTGCACTTGCATGAATGCTAGGTACAATTTTTTTTTATTGATTAGTCGTTGCTTGGTACAATTTTTTGTTGATTAGTCGTAATTGCCACATACATTCACGGTGATGATTTTTTTGTTGTTGTTGTTGGACTGGATTATCTCGTGAGGAGAAAATCACGGCAGTAATAGTTTAGGAACTGATGAATGGCGATAAAACAGTCATTGTGGATTGTCGTGAAGAAAATAACGAGTTTTCTCGAAAATCATTGTCATTTTGGCTTTGTGAGATTTATCATCTTCCGCTGTCGTCTGAAATCTCTCTCTCTCTCTCTCTCTCTCTCTCTCTCTCTCTCTCTCTCTCTCTCTCTCTCTCTCTCTCTCTCTCTCTCTCTCTCTCTCTCTCTCACACACACACACACACACACACACACACACACACATGCACACACGCACGCGCGCGCGCACGCACACACACACACACACACACACACACACACACACACACACACACACACAAAACCCAAACCCGAGCAAACAAAGGAACAAACATGTGTTCGGGATCTCATGTATATCGTATTCGTTTGCCTCTTCAGACCCAGGTGCTCTGGATCCGGAACTGCCTGCAGGGGGTAAATCTGGCGTGCTGCCCCCTTCCAGACCAGAGCACCTGCCATGAAGCGCTGCCGCCGTGTTGAATAATGACTCCGTCCAGACGGCACTAAACGTGGCAGGCAGTTATGTCATTGGCACTCTTTGATCGACTTGAGATGATCAGGATTACCGAAAGGCGCTTGTCGCATCATTTCTGTCTCTGTCTGTCTGTCTGTCTGTCTGTCTGTCTGTCTGTCTGTCTCTCTCTCTCTCTCTCTCTCTCTCTCTCTCTCTCTCTCTCTCTCTCTCTCTCTCTCTTCGAGAGCTAAGAAGTTTCAGGAATACACTGATTCAAGGGATGAGAGGGAGGAGAAAATGTAGGGGCGGGGAGAAGGGGGGGGGGGGGGGGGGGGGACTGGGGCTGGTAAGGGGCACTAAGTTTCGATACCTCCACCTTCAACTTTCAGGTGCACAGGGTGGTTGGTTGTAGTTTGTGGCGTGGCCATCTTTCATCCCCCCCCCCCCCCCCAGCTGCCAGTTCAGGTGTGCGATGCCGCAGAGGCTTTCTTCTGTGGCAAGAAACGAGCGGGGAGAGGAGGGAAGGGGGAGGGGGGGGGGGGAGACGAAGAGAGGGGTGAAGATGGGCTGGAGTGTGTGTGTGTGTGGGGGGGGGGGGGGGGGGGTCCAGACACATTATTACAGGGATGTGAAGCACAGCCGCGAGACTGTAGTCTGCCATGAACCTGGGTTTTTTGTGTGTGTGTGTGTGTGTGTGTGTGTGTATTGTGTATATGTGTGTCTGTGTATTGTGTATATACGTGTCTGTCTGTGTATGTGTGGTTGTCTGAGTGTGTTTGTGTGTATGTGTGCAGGAGAGAAGGGGCAGGGGGGGGGGGGGGGGGGGCATTTCTCTGGAACGTACAGGGCTCATTAGGATGAATATGTTTGGGGGTGGGGATGGAAGAAAGAGGAAGGGGGAGAGAGAGTTCTAATAATGAGTGACCTGACTGTTTGTGCAGGAGTAGTCAGGTAGGCGGGGAGGGGGAGGGGGGGGGGGGCGAAAGGGAGATAAGGAGGGACACAGGAGGGTGGGTAGCTTCTGTCAGGTATAAGGTTGCAGATGTTGATTCCACACACCTGCCTTGCCTCCCAACCACCAACCATGATGCACATCCCCCCACCCCACCCAACTCCACCCCTGCCCCTACCCCACTCACTCTCTCTCTCTCTCCTCTCTCTCCTCTCTCTCTCTCTCTCTCTCTCTCTCTCTCTCTCTCTCTCCCCTCCTCTCTCTCTCTCTCTCTCTCTCTCTCTCTCTCTCTCTCTCTCTCTCTCTCTCTCTCTCTCTCCCCCCGCCTTTCCCCATGTTGTTTTGTTGCGGTTTTTCTTTGTGGAAACAGATGTTTGAAAGCGCACCCGCATCTCAAGCGCGCGCCTCCACACACACACACACACACACACACACACACACACACACACACACACACACACACACACACACACACACACACGCTCTCACTCACTCACCAGCACGCAGAGGTATACTGTTGTTTTTTTTCCCCCGTTGCTGTCTGCTGGCACGCGTTTGCGTTCCGTTTGAAGTTTGTATTCTCCATTTTGGAGGATCCGGAGATACATGGACTCTGTAACTCGTCATGTGGGACTTTCACCATGGGAACAACCACCAGTTTGAAATCGGCATGTATGTATGTATGTATGTATGTGTGTGTGTGT
>JADBJO010004207.1:85000-87500 GCA_016801955.1 Conus betulinus | reverse complement strand
AGGATTTGGGGGAAAAAGGTTGGTTGGTTGAGGTGGGGGGGGGGGTGGGGGGGGTCACGGAGAGGGAACCGGAATACAACTAAAGGAATGGGAGGGGAAGGAGGAGTGGTTGGAAGGGGGGGGGGGGGGGTCAGACAACAAATGACAGGGGAGGAAACCAAAACCCAAATCGGGAAAGCGAAAGGGTTAATGAATACCCTGGGGTAATGGCTGGCATCGGTTTGTGCGCCCCCTCCATCCTCACCCCTCTGCTCTTCTTCCCTCGGAGTTCCCTCCCGGTCCACACCCAGCGCGAGGAGGACTTCCCCTTCCCCTTCCCCTTCCCAGCAGATAAGGAGAGAAAAAAAAGAGAAGGACTGAGGGGGGGGGGGGGGGGGGGGGGGGGGGAGGATGACGAGTTGATCGACACATTTGTAACGGATGCTATATTGAGAAACCCGTTTGCTATTCATTAAGGGTGGGGGAGAAGACAGGGTAGCTGGGAAAGCGAACAGAGCAAACAGCGTCAGCAATCGCAGATGAATAAATAAATACATCACAGACTGAGCAGACAAAAGGCTGGCTGTCGTTGGTGCGCAAATTGTAGAGAAATGGGTTCCGTTTGTTGTTGTTGTTGTTGTTGTTGTTTGGGGGGATCCACTTGTATCATGGTGGGTGGGGAGTGGGGCGGGGGGGGGGGGGGGGGGATAAAAAAAAAAGTGAAATATTGGGGTGGTGGCACACGGGACGTAAAAAGGGGGGGGGGGGGGGGGGGGGGGGTGCGGAAGGGGAAGGGAAAAAAAAAAAAAGACAGAAAGAAAGGAACCAGAGGCCGAATCGAGGTTGGTATGATGAATTATAGTGTAAGTGACTTGCAGAGAGAGAGACAGACAGACACATACATACGTAGACAGACAGTTAAAAAAAAATTTTTTTTTTTTTTAAAAACAATAGTAGTGAGAGGAGTAGAGTTAACGCGGAAAAAAAAGGAGGAGGAGATGAATATGAAAAGTAGTTTATCACCTATCAGTCAACAACACAGGCAGGCACTCGGTTGACCGTAATCCTCCACCAGAGCCCAACGAATCCTGGTCAAATCACCTGTCACCAAGTGAAATAATTGTACTACGGACTGAAGAGAGTTACTTCCCATGTAGTGGAGAAGTTCATAGACAATTTTCAGTTCGTGAACAGTAACTGAACAGTTTTCATGTTCAGTTTTGGTGAACCAAAGAAAAAAAAAAAAAAGCAATAATCGTTCCGAACGGATCGTGGATTCGTCCTTGGATCTGGTGGATCCGAATCACGGATATCCACCATAATTTAACAGGTTCATCCTTGTGGTGGATCCGTCTTTTCTCGTTTTGATAAAATCGGTTCTATCGGGTTGTTGTTTGAATAGTTTTGAGAGAGAGAGAAGAGAGAGAGAAAGGGGAGAGAGAGAGAGAGAGAGAGAGAGAGAGAGAGCTTTGATGTCGATTGAATTTCCACTCGGCGAAACTCCATGTCTCCGTCAACTCTTGTCTAGCGCCCCCTCCCCTCTCCCCCTCACCTCCACCACACCCCCTGACCAAGTCGCCAAGCACTGGAAATAGAATGAGCCAGAAGAGTGGTCGGGAGAACGGCGAGCTCCGCCAAGATCCATTGGATCTGGATCTGGATCTGCATGACGGATTCACACCGATGTGCAATGGCTTTGCTCTTGTGGGTTTGTGGGTGGGTTTGTTTGTTTGTACTTGTTGTTGTAATCCTGAAAACGGACAAACAAACCGAGAGATATGAAAGAAAATTTCCTTGGTTGAAGTGACGAAAGAAAGAACAAATGAATGAAATATGCATGCAGTGGCTTGTTTGATTAGAATAATTCGTTTGTCTACAGAGGAAACATTCTGAATAAACAGTGTCCACAAATAAACCAAAGAAAAGGCTTGGGGGGGGAGGGGGGGGGGGGGGGGTACCCGGAACCCGGAGACAAACTCCACCCGGAACCCGGAGACAAACCTTAGAGTAATTGGCTTTTGATGAACAGCGCGATGTGTTTTGATAACTGTGTTCGTTTCGCTGTTACGTTAAAATGAAGTCTTATGTTTTCCCCGATTTTTTTTTTTCTTTCCAGCGTCACTGAAGGGGGGGGGGGGGGGGGGGGGGGGGGGGGGGGGTGGGAATTTCGAATTTCATAACACTTTTTTTCCCCTTTAATCCCAGATTACACACACACACACACACACACACACACCATAGGTCTGTCTGTCTGTCTGTCTGTCTCTCTCTCTCTCTCTCTCTCTCTCTCTCTCCCCCCCACACACACACACACACAGATGACGATACTCTTGGGAGAGTTTTTCAAACGAAACCCCAATTACTGACGGATTTATCGAACGGCAGACCGGCATGTCCCGTGGGTCTGCAAAGTTTACTCTGTGGACACTGCGCGCTCGTAATCTCCCCCCACCCCACCCCCCCCCCCCACCCACCTTTTTCCACCAATAATTCGATGTGCCTCCACCCCTGTTCCTTCCGT
>JADBJO010004207.1:75000-77500 GCA_016801955.1 Conus betulinus | reverse complement strand
CCCCCCCCCCCCCTCCCCCCCCTCTCTCTCTCTCTCTGGCAGACAGACTCGCCGCTCTTTCTCCCTTCTGTCCAGACTGCAGGAGGGAGGGATCAAAGAGGTCCTCGGGGTGGTGTGGTGATTAGCATCCAATGGGCAGATCACTCGCCCACCTCCCAGGTGTCCGCTGCCCCGTCTGACCCGGAAATTGAGGTGTTGGTGGATGGAGACGATTGGCTGGATGGAAGCGAGGCAGGGGTGTTAGGTCTGCAGGAGCATACGAGCCCCACAATCCCTGAATAATATCCGTTTTGTGTGTTTCGCTGGGGAAAATCGAAATTATCGTATTAAGAGGTAAGGTAATGTTGTTTACAGCCCAGCCGACCGCAAAGGGCCATATCAGGGTTGTCACCGTTGAAGACAACTCAGCAACACGACCCTTTAAAACACACCTTCTAAAAAACACACCGAAAATTTTGTTGACATTTTTTTTCTGTAAAATTTTCAGTCAGATGAAAAATGTTGATCTCGTCCACGAAAAAAAGAACGATCATGCCCGTTTTTTCCCACGAATTCGCTTGCAGTTGCATGTTTTTTTCTTGAGTGGTAACTGGTGTCCTTGGGGGGGGGGGGGGGGGGGGGGGGGGGGGGGGAGAGAATAATGTCGACAACTGATTTCCTTTCCATCGCTGTTTACTTGGAGGACACATGAATGCACACAGTGATAGTTAACAGTTTTCTGTTATCAGCTGTTTTCTTAGAGATACTAGTTCTCTTTGGAAGAGTCTTGATAATTGATTTCCAGGTCATCACGTTTGTCTTGAGGGAACAAATAGCTGGTCTCTTCGGAAAGACCGTCAGAAAGAATACCGATTTTTCCTTTTTATCACTGTTTTCCTTTGAAGTATCCTTTGGAAAGACAGACAGAGGAACCGATTTTTTTTTTTTAGTATTGTTTTCTATGAAGTACTCTTCGCAAAGACAGACAGGGTAACCGATTTGCCTCTTATCACAGTTTTCGTTGAAGTCTTATATCATTTTTTTTTCCAGTTGTGAAGATCGGTGTGCTCCCATCGCCGTCGTCTGATGTAGTCTGGCGCCTGTTGTGCACAGAGAAAAGCGTACAAGTGTGCAAAGGGGATGAAAGTTGAATTTCACGTTTCTGTACTTGGAAGTGTTGGAAACATAACGACAAGCTTCTGATTTCTGGATTTAACAACATGGTGGATCCTGTTAGGGTGGGAAGGGAAGGGGGAAGAGAGGGGAATGAGAGAGGTTGAGGAAGGGTAGGGGTTTGATCGTCGTGTGTGTGTGTGTGTGTGTGTGTGTGTGTGTGTGTGTGTGTGTGTGTGCGTGCGTGCGTGCGTGCGTGTGTAAGCTGATACGCTGCGAACCACCAAACCTAGATTCCTGCAGTGATAAATCAAAGTCAGACCCGAAGCAAAGATATACACTATGAAAGTGAAGGTTTAAAAAAAAAAAAAAATCGATTCCTGAATTTATGAGAGAAAGAACAGGCAGGCAGGCAGGCAGGCAGGCAAACAGATTTTTTTTTTTAAACCGGGTAACACAAACCATGTGGCTGTGACAAAAGGACATGCTGGAAATGTGCTGACTCTGTAACGACGATGCTGTCATTAATCTGCCTGTCTCCAGTGCAAATGGCAGTTGTTTGGCATCGCAGCTTCCCTCATCCCCCCCCTCCCAATCCCCCCCCCCCCACCCCCCCCACCCTCACCCTTTCCCAACTTTACCCTACTCCTCCCAGCTGAATTGCGCAAGCGCCCCACGCCGGCCCAACGATCCCCCATTTCACTGTGCGGATATAGTGTATAGGAGAATGCTGGTACGGCAAAAGTTGCTCTTCTGAAGTTTCTGTAGGAAAAAGAGACACTTCATTTTTTTTTTTTTTTTTTTTTTTGTTCGTTTTTTTTTTTTGTTTTTTTTTTTTTTTGTTTTTTTTTTTGTTTTTTTAAATTTTTTTTTAGGATAAGAGTAGTTATAATCCACAAACAGATTTTTTTTTTCAAGTGATTCGTCACTATTGCGGATCATTGTCATAATGAAGTGCAATGGCATTTTGGCGTCAGCATTATAATTTTGACCCCCGCTCTTGGTGTCATGATTTGATTGAACACACTCAAAACAAAAACTATTTTGACCCATCATTGGTACCATAACTTAACTGGACACCGTCAAAAAAAAACAACAACATGATTTGGACCCGTCATTGGTGGTGTCATGATTTGATTGGACACAGCAATAAAGAACTCAGGACCAACAAAGACCGCCCGCCCGCTCTGCAAAGAAAGCTACTGACAGGGCTTGTCAGGCAGACCCCCCGTCACATACTCTTGCGTCACAACGACCCAGTTTTATGGGAAGTTTCTCGATAAAACGTGAAATCTGTGTGGAAAGGAAGAAAATTACTGTCATACGGACACTATATCCGTGGTACTGTCAAATGACAGCGTCTTTCCGTGCAGAAAATGGCTCTTTGTCTGAAGGAAAGGACTCTTTT
>JADBJO010004207.1:60000-70000 GCA_016801955.1 Conus betulinus | reverse complement strand
CACACCCCCACACCCTCACACACGACACACCATCCCACACATCACCACACACACACACACACACCAAAACGAACACATGAACAGACCACACACCACACACCATTGCAAATTGAGACTGTTTTCCCCTCAGGAAATGGGCGAGTTTATGTATGTGAATCGAAAGCAGGGCGAATCTTCTATAACATAAACAAGTTTCCTGGACGAGCGCTACAGGCAGTGTCTCCGTACTGCGACCTGCGCGTCCCGCTTACTCTCGCGCCGCTTCGTCCTCGCTTGTTCTGCTTGCCCACCACGGCTCCTTAATCCTTAACTGTTCCCGCTCTTCCCTCTTTGTGTCTTATCTTCTATTCATCTTCGCTTGTTTGTCCCCTATTTTTCTTTCTTCCCAGCTTCCGCTCTCCGCTCTCTTTTTCCCGCGGATTGTAGTCTCTTGCTCATTGGCTCGCCGCTCCCCGCTTTATTTTTCCTTCTGCTCTTTTTCTTCGCCGGCCCTTTCGGTTGCTTTCCGTTAGTATGTTCTGTCTGTTCTGTCGTTCTGTTCTCTGTCTTTCTGTCTGTCTCTCGTCTCCTCTCTCTCTCTCTCTCTCTCTCTCTCCGCTCTCTCTCCTCAGAGCTCTACCCTGCGTGGTGCTGGCTTCTGTGTGGTTTGTGGCTGGGTTGTGTGTGTGTGTGTGTGTGTTGTTTCGAGTTGAGTGTGTGTGTGTGGGTGTGGTGTGTCGTGTGGTGTGTGTTTACGAGGGCGGTTGTGGTTAGGTGTTTACCGGGTGTTTTTTTGTTCCCTTTTTCCTTGTTAGCCAAGAGAGTGGAGCTCGGCTTCTGGGTCCCAGTACCTCCATCGTGCTTGGCTGGCAGAAAGCACAATTCCTCCATGGAGCGCTTCGTGCACCCCGCCGTCAGCCTCTGTCCATTCATTGTCAGCGGGGGATTTTATGTGGGGGGGGGTGGGGGGGGGGGGGGGGGGGGGGGGGGGGAGGGGGGGGGGGGGGGGGGGGGGAGGGGGGGGGGGGGGCGGGGGGAGGGGGCAGGATGAGGTGGGGGGGGGGGGAGAGAGGGGAGTGGGGGGGGAGGGGTAGTGGGGGGAAGGGGACGGTGACAGAGGACGGGCGGGGGGGGGAGGGGGGGGGGCACGGGGGGGGGGGGGGGGGGGGGGACTGTGGGGGGAGGGAGGTGTAGGGGGGGGGAGGGCGTGAGGAAGGGGACGGGGCCGGGGCGCGGGAGGAGTGACTGAAGGGACGAGGCGGTGGGGGGAGTGGGGAGGGGGGGGCGGGGTGGGGGGGGGGGCGAGAGGCGGGGGGAGGGGGAGGGGAAGGCTAGGGGGGGGGGGAGGGGGGGGAGAGGGGGGGCGAGGGAGAGAGGGGGGGGGGGGGGGGGCGGGGGGGGCGAGGGGGGGGGACCTCGTGCACGGTCGTACGGATGGAGGGGGGGGGAGAGAGAGAGTAAGGAAGGGGAGTGGAAGTGAAATGCACGGAACTGATCTGGTAAGGGTTTTTTTTTTTGTCTCTGTTTTTTTTTTTTTGTGTTTTTTGGTTTTTTTTGTTTCCCCTTTGTTTTTTTTTTTTTTTTTTTTAGAAGAAAGAAGAACGGGGTATCCGGGCTTCGTGTTCCTCTTTTGTGTTGTGGGGTTGTTCTGTTACCCCCCCCCCCCCCCCCCCCCCCCCCCCCATGTTTGTCATAACAGCGTGTGCCGGTTGAGACCCCCCCCCCCAGCCCCACGTAGCAGTCAGTATTATCGTTCTCAATCTCTCTCTCTCTTTCTCTCTCTCTCCTCTCTCTCTCTCTATCTCTCTCTCTCTCATTTGATCATTTTGAAATTGAAGGCTTCTATTTGGCGGGGATGACGGGAGGCCGGAGGGCGACGGGAGGAGGGAAGGAGTGGGATGTTCTAAGCTTAGTTTGGTGAGGGATTAGAGTGGCATAGAAAGGAAGAAAAAAAAAAAAAAGAAAAAAAAGTTGAAAAACAAATAACGCTGACAACCCACCACCCCTTCACCCTTGCCTTGCCTCTGCTTCAATTGGACAATTTTTTTTTTTTTAAAAAATCGAACAAAAGGCGACCGAAATAAATAATGACGCCGTTGCAGCTTTTCTTGACGTCTCTGTGAAGAACCGCAGCAGTTATCGTGTATGGTATCGGTGGTCACGTTATGATCTCATGGCAACAGCAAAACCGGAAAAGGAGAGGAAAAGAAACTATCTTTTTTGGGCTACAGAAAGTTATATTTACTGATATCTAGGGGGGAAAACAAGAGGTATAAATTAAAACACACACAACACACACACAAACACACACACACACACACACACACACACACAACACACACACACACACACACACACACACCACTGCGATGATTACGAACTTTGCGATGAAAACGGTGATAGTCACAGCGAGGGGGAAAACGATAATTTTGACGGGGAAGAAGTACGCGTGAAACACGATGATCTTCACTTGGTGTTGACGATAGTGGTCCAGATGTATTATGTTGTTGAATTCAAGCCCAGCCGGTCGTAACAGGACCCTAGCGGGACTGGTGAGCACAGACGCCGACTCCGAGGAAAGACTAGCCCTATAAAAACAATCAGTCCTACTGCAGTAAAGCGGTTCATTAATTGTTACTGAACGGTTGATGCTTGACTGTCTCCCATTAGAACGCCCATCAGTAATGGACCGACAGGTTTTCATGGTGCGTGCGAGTCAGCGGAGAAGAAGGAGAAAAAAAAAAAAAAAAAAAACAGATGGAAAAAGATAGGAGGATGGAGGGACCCCCCCCCCCCCCCCCCCCCCCCCTAAAAAAAAAAACAAACAAAAACGAGAAAAAAAAATTAGTAAAAAGGAAGTCGAAGGACAAAAAAAAAAACCCAAAAAACTCGGAGATAATGCAGCACACACACACACACACACACACACACACACACACACACACACACACACCCAACACACACACACACCACATGCATGCATGCATGCATGCACTTACACACACACACACACACACACACACACCACACACACACACACACACACACACACACGTACGTAATGTACGAAGCAACAGCTTCGGTCGATCATTCCTGGTTCTGTATTGATGATGATTTTCAAAGAAAATGACCATATTCACCTCGAAAGCGGGTTCATCATGAGCGTTTGAAGCTGGGCCGTTTTCCCCACAAAGGGAGAGCAGATCGGTTCGTCTTATTGAGTTCAGTGGACAGAGTGTCGGAAAGGGCGTTGGGAGAAGAAGAGCGGGGAGGGGTCGGTGAGGGGGGACGGGGGGCGGGTGGTGGGGGGGGGGGGGGGTTATTGGTCCTTGGCACTGGTGCCTTATATTTTGGTCTGAGGCTGAATGAAGCCAGGTTGGGTTGGAATCGATGGCCCGCTGTGTGCTCGTTTTGTGGTGTGAGGGGGGGGGGGGGGGGGGGGGTGGGGGTGGGGGGGGTAAGGGGGCTATGGGGAGAGGGGGAAGGGACTGGGGGGGGGGGGGGGGGTGGCACAGACGGTAAAAGTGTTGGTGTCTCAACACATTAAAGCAAGCAAGTAATCGCCGAGAGAGAGAGAGGGAGGGGGGGGGGTGGGGGGGGGGCAGAGAGGAGTTTGACCGGGCAAACTGAAAAGCGAGACTCGCCTGTAGCTTGCAGAATTTCCACCCACCCCACCCCACACACCACCCCTCTCTCTGTCTCCTCTCTCTCCTCTGTCTCTGTCTGTCTGTCTCTCTCTCTCTCTCTCTATCTCTCTCTCTCTCTCTCTCTCTTGCTCTCTCTCTCTAGGCTTGCTCGTTCGCTCTATGACATGGGATTCGTTAAAAAAAGAGAAGAAAGAAATAATAAAAGAAAACTCTCTCCATCTCTCTCTCTCCTCTCTCTCTCTCTCTCTCTCCTCTCTCTCTCTCTCTCTCTCTCTCTCTCCAAAGGGTTCGACTACCATCAAAAGGTTTTTATAAACTTATTATTTTTCAATCTCTCTCTCTCTCTCTCGCTCTCTCTCTCTCTCTCTCTCTCTCTCTCTCTCTCTCTCTCCTCTCTGTTGTCTGTCTCCAGCTTCGATTACATTTTCTTCACGGATCTGTGCGTACTCAGTTCTCGCTGTATTGGCAACGACGACCTCAGAGACAGACGCAAAGATCAAAGAGGGAGTGGGGGGGGTGGAGGTGAGCCAGGGGGACAGTGCGACTGGGGGGGGGGGGGGAGGAGGAGGAGGGGGCAGGGGCGAGTTGATTAGATGGACTGCTAGAGTGTACTGGGGCAGTAAGAGAGTGGGATGTTGAATTTTGGGTGGGGAAGTGAGAGGAGCAGGGAGGGGGTGTGAAAGGGAGAAGTTGTGCCCTTGGCACCAGTGCTCATATATTGGCGGTCTGAGAGTAGGAGTGGTTTCTCCCGAGGGAGTTGGAATCGATGGCCGCTGTGTGTGGCCCATGACCTAACTTTTCGGCTGGGGGACCGCCTGCCAAAGCTGTGAGGATGTAGTGTTGTTGTTGTTGTTGTTGTGTCTGCCCGAAAATGAGGCGCCATCTAGCATTACTAGGCTGGCTCTCTCTCTCTCTCTCTCTCTCTCTCTCTCTCTCTCTCTCTCTCTCTCTCTCTAAAAGAAGGATCGAAACGAAAAGAGATGAGTTTGAGTGAGTCAGGCGGCGGCTTGATATAACTTAGGACCACCCCCCCCCCTCTCTCTCTCTCTCTCTCTCTCTGATTTGGTTACAAAGGAAAGAAACAAAATGAAGTGAATTGATGATTTGGAGGCCGGCGGTGGGGTGGGGTGGGGGAGGCGGATGTGGGTGGGGTGGGTGGCGAGAATAGGACAGGTCGATCGACTTGGTCTCCACACATTGTTCACAAAGGAGATCTGCTTAGTCTCCTTATTGTTTACACAAGATATCTGGCAATGACTTCACTGCGTCATGATCTTTTGATTATATTTTTTTATTATTATTATTATTGTTCATTATTATGTTGTGAGTTTGCCGCAGTTCATTTTGTTAGTATGTAATTCGTTAGGGAAAAAATGCTTGCGTAAAGAGCCCCTTTTTCTTTTTTCCATTCGGTAATACCGCGTCAGCATAAAGGATTTCCCCCCCCCCCCCCCCCCCCCCCCCCTACTAAGAAAAAAGAGAAAAGAAATTGGCGTGCAGGTCTCTCTCTGTCCTCTCTCTCTCTCTCTCTCTCTCTCTCTCTCTCATTTGCTAACACAATGTTAGCGTGAAGAAGTATTTTCGCCCATGCGTTCACATCATACTAGCATGAAGGATTTTTTTCCCCTTCCCTCTTATTCGTTAACAGATTATGAGCGTGAGGAGTTTTATTTTTCTTTATTTTGTTACCAAAATGTTACCACCACAAACAGTTTTTTTTTCCTTTAAACCCATTCTTAACAGCGTTTTAGCGTAAATAGTTCTTTGTCCCTCCAGCCTCTGGTGACGATGCACGTTTTTTGTGATCAGCGAATTATTATCAGCATTGAACAAGGACTAGTATGCGGCCACGTTTTCGACACCCCAGTCTTTCCATGTTATTGTGCGGTTATCGATAACATCCTTCCCTCGTCTTGCGCGCGCGCGCGCACACGCGCACACACACACACACACACACACACACACACACACACACACACACACACACACACACACACTACTGCTACTACTATTTTCTCTCTCTCTCTCTCTCTCTCTCTCTCTCTTCTCTCCCCCCTCTCTCTCTCCTGCCTCCCTACCTACCCCTCTACCCCCCCCCCCCCCTCTCCCTGTCTTTCTTCTTTCGCCCTTCCCTTTCCCTCCCTCTTTGTTGGCGATTTTTCTTTCTCTTGTCACTTTTTTTAATTTTTTTTGTCTTGTCACTTTCTCCTTTTCCGTGTTAGCTGCTGATTGAAGAGCAGTTTGACGGCCGATTTTTCCGCGGGTATGGAGTCTGTGTTATTGATCGTTTGGTTTGTCTGTCTGTCTGTTATTGATCGTACGGTTTGTCTGTCAGTCTGTCTGTCTGTCTGTCTGTCCGTCGGTCTGTCAGTTACGAGCCTGCAACATCATTATGGAATCGAGCTAGCGTTTTTCAAAGCGCAAGTAATGGCCAAGAGAGAGGAGAAGGGAGCTGGTGTGTGTGTGTGTGTGTGTGTGTGTGTGTGTGTGTGTGTGTGTGTGTGTGTGTGTTTAAGAGAGAGAGAGAGAGAGAGAGAGAGAGAGAGAGAGCGTAATGTGTGAGACGAGGGGAGGAGAGTAGCGTTGTTATTTGAAAAGTTTGTGCTTCGTGTAAAAAGATTTTTTTCTTTCTTTCCTTCTTCTCCGACTTGTTCTAATTTCTTTGTCCTTCAGTTCTGCTGCCTCCCTCCCTGCCTCACTCCCTCTGTGTCTGTCTGTCAGCCTCTCTCTCTCTCTCTCTCTCTCTCTCTCTCTCTCTCTCTCTGCTTTTTCTCTCTTTCACCCATAATCGTCTTCTCCTCTCGCTGATTCGCCTTTCCTTTGCGAGAAAGACGCATCGGAGCAAGGGTCAGCGTCCGTGTTTGACCGTTAGAAAACTAGCCAGTGGCTTGAGTCACCAGGTCATAATGATGACGTGGAAGTTCTATTCATGAATGATAATAATACCAGATCAGGTGTGTCCAGACAGTTGAAATGTGGGCTCAGCCTCCCTCTGACAACTAGTGAAATCCGAGTCGTATTTAGCCTCACGAAAACTAATGATAGCACGGAAGTCGATTTGCTGAACCGTTACGGACCGCAATCCTTGTTCATCAGATTAATTACTATCTTGGTCGTCGGACAAAGGGGATGGTGAGCTGGTTTTTTTCGTTTGGTTTCCTTTCTTTTCTTCTTTGTTTTTTTTTTTGTTGGTTTTTTTTTGTACTCTCTCCTGAAATTAAAAAAAAAAAACTGAAAGAGAGTGGGGGAAAGAATTTAAAAGAACAAAAAAAGGGGGAAAAAAAACCCTTTTACTTGGTATATTTTATTGCAAGTCCTTATTCCGTTTTTAACTTTTTTTTCTGTGATGTGTTTTAAGCCACTTTCTTCCCACACGAGTACATTCTATCGCTGTGCGGTTTACGAGCGCGCGTCCCCTCACACACGTTCGCATAAGCACGCACACTTACACGCGCGCGCGCGCGCACACACAAAAAGCGTGCGTATATATGCATGCATCTACATATACCGACCAGTGTAGATATACTCAGATCTTGTCACAAACGCCTTCACGTATTCATATATGCACGACAGCAGGCGCACACACGAACAAAAATTTGTTTTCTCCATGATTACTCGTCGGTTTCTCGCAACACGACAGTCGAGTTAGATTGGTGTGCTTGTGCTTCGCAAACATGTTACGTTTTATTCACAGTTCCTTAATCAAAAAGTGAGCATGTCTCTATTAAATTGAGCTCAGCTCCCAAGCCGAGAGAGAGAGAGAGAGAGAGAGAGAGAGAGAGAGAGAGAGAGAGAGAGATTACTGTCCGTGATGTTTCAAGACAGTTTACGAAGAAGCTGAAGAAAGGGTATGTTAAACAACGAAATAAAAGAACTGTCTCCCCTGTTTGAACTGAAGCGATGTCATGAATTCGGTCATGTTCATTAGGCGAAATGTCTGGTATAGAGAGGGGGGTGGGGGGAGGGGGGGGGGGGGGGGGGGGTGGCTGAGTTCTCGGGTCCTTTGATTCAATAAACAAATCATTTATTGGCCTGTTCTGTTAAAAATCGTGATCGTGTGTTTTGTGTGTATTTTTTTTTCTTTTTATTTCCCCAAAGCGCACAATACTTTGGGTTGTCTTTTTTTTTTCATTTATATTACAAGCTGCACACAGACAGTAATGAGGGGGGGGGGGGGGGGGGGGGGGGGGGGGGGGGGGGGGGGGGGTTATTAACTTTTTAGTGTACGATTTCTTGAATTCTTGAATAGTATATGTATGTATACTATTCCCTTCATGAAGGGTTATGGTCTTAAATAAATCAAGTGCCCCCCCTTCCCCCCCCCTTCTCTCTCTCTCTCTCTCTCTCTGTCTCTCTCTCTCTCTCTCTCTTTTCTCTCTCTCGGGGGCAGGAAGATACACTCACACTTACACGCACGTGATCGCGCTCGTGCGAACAAAAATAATAAGACTTTAAAAACAAAAGTCCGCACTTACACTGTTACTTTTTTTTTTTGCCACGGACAGATAGTTAATTAGAAGACACCCATACATTTTTTTACTCTCTGAGCGCCATGGCGTCTGGCGTTCAGCAGGAAAGAAAAGAAATGTGATAGGACCACGCTAAACACACCGCCCAGGCAGTGTCTGTACCGGGGGATAAAAATACCGCTGACTTCACGTGGAAACCAGCGGGTCGGTGAGCACAGGTTTTGCCGAAGGAATACGCCAATTAGCCTTTCCCCGTGTGTGTCATTGAGAAACAAAGCCGTTACCCAACTGGTGCTTTGCGAAGGGGGCATGAGGTGACTGCACTTTTCTCCCAACATAAAGAATTTCCGCGCACGAGTAGTGTTATGTATATTGTAAGACCCTACAGGCAGTCGAAAATAGGAGTGGTAGATTCTTTCTTTCTTTCTTTCTTTCTTTTTTCTCTTTCTTTCTCTTCTTTGCCTTGTTTAGTTAGAGCAGAGTGAATGGATTTCGCCTTGTTCCCCGACAAATTTGAAACGAGACCATTTCGTTTGGCCAGCCAAACAAAAGTGACAAATCATCTTCATTTTTTTTTCTCTAGGTTTGTTTATTTATTTATTTGATTATCTACTCGTTGTAGCTCTTTCCGTGTCTTATTCCTCAAGAGGAATCAAATGCTTCCCTGATATCTCCAGAACAGGAATGCTTTTAGATGGGCTGTGAAAAAATGGCAATCTGTTGTTAGGGGCGCCAGCGTGATTCGCAAATATGCAAACAACAGCGACGAACTCGGTGCTTTGCATTCAGAAATCCAACAGGGGAAAGGACGGGGAGGGAGTGGGGGTGGGGGGAGTAAGGGGCCAGAGGGGATGGGAAAGAGGAGGGCGGGGGGGAGTGGAGGAGGGGGGCGGGGGCGGGAAGCGCTCTGGCATTAAGTTCCCACAGCCCGGTGAGGTCATTGTTTGCGCAAATAACACGTTGGACAAACAAGGGCAAGGTTTGACACCTCCATCCCCACTCCACAGCGTGTGTCTGGCTTTAAACACACACACTCACACACACACACACTCACACACACACACACACACACACACACAAAAACAAAAACAACAACAAACAACCGTAACAGTGCCTGCTCAGTGGAGTCGTTGTCCAGCAGCAAGCCGAGGGTCCGTCCGTCTATCCCAAGCTACCTGCAGCCCAGTGTGACGCAGCGTCTGGCGGACAGATTAAAAGGGAGGCAACCCCTCTGACCGTGCGGTCAGCAACCGTTGGGAGACCAAACTTCGGTAAGAAGTCAGGCGGTGGGGTTGTGGAGTTCCGTGGGGTAGTGAGGGGGGGGGGGGGGGGGGGGGGGGGGGGGGAGGTGTCAGAGGCGTAGGGGAGAAGGGGGGAGAGTCCTCCTGTCCTGCCTGACCTCATCTGGTGGCCGGGGTCATTTCAGTGAGGGCGCAGCTGTCTGAACACCATGACGGAGGTCACCACGACAATTGGTTTGAGGTCAGTACAGTAGCAGCTGTTCTTGTAACTCATGATCGGGATGGGGGTGTGAGGATATTAGGCGGAGTTCTCTGAACTCGTGTCTGGGAGGTGGAGAGGGGGGTGGGGAGTGGGGAGTGTCTGTACCATTGGTGCCCTGTTTACCTCTGAGATGGGGGGTCAGTACTGTTGGTGCCCTTTTGACCTCTGTGATGGGGGTTCAGAACTGTTAACGCCATGTTTACCTCTGTGATGGGGGTCAGTACTGTTGGCGCCCTTTTGACCTCTGTGATTGGGGTTCAGAACTGGTGGCACCCTTTCGACTTCTGTGATGGGGTGTGTTAGTACAGTTGGCGCACTTTTGACCTGTGATGGCGGTCAAGTACTGTTGGTGCCCTTTTGACCTCTGTGATGGGGTTAAGAAGTACTGTTGGCGCACTTTTG
>JADBJO010004207.1:45000-55000 GCA_016801955.1 Conus betulinus | reverse complement strand
CTCTCTCTCGCTCTCTCTCTCTCTCTCTATCTATATATATATATATATATATATATATATATATATATATATACACATGTATATATGTACACACACACACACACACACACACACACACACACACACACACACACGCACACACACACATTCTTTCTCCTCAATGACCGCGGAAAGTGGTAATTTGACTCCTCTGCCTTCTCGGTTTTAAGAAGAATGCTATCCTAGAAAAGAGGTCACTGAGGAGAAACAATCAGGTTTCGAAATACGGTATCTGACCAGGAGTTATATGTTAGTGAGCTTCCTCCCCATTGGAGATTGTCTCCCTCTTTGGAGACTATAAGCTTGATGAAGGTTCATTTTAGAGAAGCATTTATTATTCCCTATTCACCCACTCAAGCACACACTGTTAGTTGGACAAAATGATCTACCACTGCAGATATGAATGTTTTGTCAACCCCTATTTCTACAATCTAAGACATAAGAGCAAGCTTTTGTTTATAATTCAATATATATATATTGTCTCCCTCTTTGGAGACTATAAGCAACAACAATCACACAAAACCACTCCACCCCCGCCTGCCCTTTCTGACAAGGTGTGTGTGTTTTTTTGTTTGTTTGGGTTTTTTTTTGGGTTTTTTTTTTTATATATAAAGGAAAGAAAGGGGGGTTAAAAAAAAACAGAAATAAGATCTTGTAACACGGACTGACACATTTGCATGCATGGAAATTTTATGTCTGTTGGTATTTTGACATATTGACATGAGAGAGGTGGGGGGGGGGGGGGGGGGGACGCGGGGGGTTAGAGCTGGCTTGACGCGGGGGGGGGGGGGGGGGGGGGGGGGGGGGGGGGGGGGGGGGGGGGGGAAGGGTGTAGAGCTGGCTTGACGCAATCTCAGGAATAATTGATGTACACTGCATCCGTGTCCAGTCCACGTACATTGTTTTACTGGGTGTATGCAGGTCGTTAGAAATGTCATCCTGTTAGGATTCACACACATACACACACGCGCGCGCGCGCGCGCTCACAAAAGAAGAAGAAGAAAGAAAAGGTGGAAAATGTTTCTAGAAATAAATCATATTGTTTGTGTAGGATATGAGCGTGCGACACGGAATGACATCCTCCTGTACTAACACTTCTCTCCCGCTCTCTCGCTCTCGCTCGCTTACAAACACACGCACACACACACGACGCACGCTCAATCATCATGCACACACACACACACACACACACACACGCGCGCGCGCGCGCGCGCGCGCGCTAAACATTTTCCATCTTCATCCGCGTTTTGATTTTGGCGTTGTCAGCCAATTGTCGAGTTCGTCACTCTGGGTTTTTATGGAAGCAGTCGATAAATGTCATTACTACTGCCATTGCCATCTCTTATTAGTGACGGAATCGATAGCTCTGCCAGATTTGCTAGATTGCGTGCTTACGGAAGTTATGTCGTAAGAGACCGACCGACAGACAGACAGAGACAGAGGAACAGAGAGAGAGGGACTGCGCGTGCAGTGACGCGGGCTTGATTAGGGCAGACGAAATGGGCAAGGGAATATGGCGATTGAAAAAAAAAAAGAAAAAAGAGGGGGGGGGGGGGGGGGGCGGGGTTCAATACTGATTATGGTATTATTCTTTATTAATAACTGTCACTGTGCCAATGAAAGGCATCGTGTTTTGGCTCAAGGGAGGTTAGAGAGTGGTGGATGTGGAGAGAGAGAGAGAGAGAGAGAGAGGTGTGTGTGTGTGTGTGTGTGTGTAGTAGGGGGACGGAGAGTGCTGGGGGGAGGGGGGGGGGGGTCATAATGAGTGGCCTGTCGGAAACTCACGCCAGGAAAAAGTCTACGGTTCGATACGACCCAGACAGACCAGGTCCAACAAGATGGGCTTCTTTTTTTCCTTTGGGGGGGGGGGGGGGGGGGGGGGGGGGGGGGGGGGGGGGGCTGTGAGTCGATGACATTGATGTGAACCGTCTGCAGTACCCATGCAGCTCGGTGACATCGATATGGACTTAAAGTGCACACATTTTCCAGGGAGAGAGAGGATGCAGGGAAGGAAAAGTACCCACTTCCGAGGCGGTACCACTCGCTGTCAGAACGACAGGGTTTGCATTTGTTACTTACGAAGGGAAAAAAAAAAAATAGCTGTTTGCAACTTTCTCTTTTTTTTTTTTGTTTGTAATTATTCGTATCTTTGTTCCATTTTAATGCGCATACAATTCATAGGCCCAAATATTCTCGTTGTCGTAAAAACTGTGTCGCCTGTTTCGTTAGCGTACTGTTGACAACGAGCGAATACAATACATGTTAAGTGCACCCGCCAATAAAAAACAAACCACCAGTTGGTTTAGCCACCGAGCCGGCTACATATAGTAGGTAGATTAGGCGTTCGACCCGCGGCGGGGGTGGGGTGCCGTTTGGCTCCGTGGTAGAGCAGCCCATTCGCAGTGGGTTCGAATCCCGCTGTTGACCGACATTCAAATGGAAATTGTCGCTGCGCGTCACTGAACGTGCTGTGTTGATGTGGTTTCTGTTGGAGCAGTGTGAGACAGGTTCCCTTCTCCCCCCCCCCCCCCCCCCCCCCCCCCACCCCCCCCCCCCCCCCCCCCCCCCCCACCCCAGCCCCCCCACCCCCCCCCCCCCCCCCCCAACCCACCCCCCCCCCCCCCACCCCAACTGTTTCCACCCCCCCCCCCCCCCCAACCCCCCCCCCCCCAACCCCCCCCCCCCCCCACCCCCCGTGCTCACGGTACGGTTATATCATGTTTGTCATATTCCGTTGGTAGGCGTGACGTTAAACATGAACGTTTGGAAAATAAATAATAATAACAGAATAAATCCTCAGGCGCCCGGTTTAAAAACGGGGACTCTTTTCCTGCGCATTTTATGATGTTCTCCAGGTGGTTTGGATGCGGTGTGAAAAAAAAAAACGCCATCCCCCCCTCCGCCCTCCATCCCCCTCCGCACTAACACCCACCACCCTCCCTCTTCTAGGTCAGTGGCAATCTAGCAGTACAAGCTGAAGTGGGTGTAGGGAGACCTGGAGCCTGATGTTGTTCTCACTTCTTTCACTTCTCTCTGTCAATATTGTTGTTCTCACTTCTTCACTTCTCTCTGTCAGTATTGTTGTTCTCACTTCTTCACTTCTCTCTGTCAATATTGTTGTTCTCACTTCTTCACTTCTCTCTGTCAATATTGTTGTTCTCACTTCTTCACTTCTCTCTGTCAGTATTGATGTTATAATGGCTACCAGACTGAACAAAAGTAACTCAGTTTAAAGAAGGCTACTCGCGGTGTGCGTAGCTTTCGTCGGCAGTCCGGCCGACTTCTTCAGCGCAACTGCTGGGTTGAGAGCTGGCTTCAGTGCCCGCCGCCGTGAGCGAACTCACGACAATGCGACTGAGGAGTGAGGAGTACACCGATGATAGGTTGTGTCGGTCGCGGTTAAGGGTGGGGCTCCTGTCGGCGATGTGGACTGCCTCCTTTACTCCCCTCTGGAACCATCCCGCTTCTCTGTCGACAACTTGCACGTTGTCCTTTTCAAAGTGATGTTGTTGTTCGCCAACTGATACCCTTTTTTGTGTCCTGTACCAAATGGGCGTTTGCTTAGCACTTCTGGTGTGTGTGTGTGTGTGTGTGTGTGTGTGTGTGTGTGTGTTTATTTCTGCTTGTTTCCAGTTGCGCTGTCTAGACATGTTTCAAGTCTTTTAATGTATTGACTGAGAGGCTGGGTGTGGGAGGGAATGGGGACAAGTGTTCGGTGGGGGGGGGGGGGGGGGGGGGGGCGGGAATCGTCTGCGATGTTGGCCTACTGGGGCAAACTTGCGGTGCGGTTGTTGAGGGGGAACTGCGGTCTTCGGTGTAGGTTAGGA
This sequence comes from Conus betulinus, assembly GCA_016801955.1. Taxonomy (NCBI): domain Eukaryota; kingdom Metazoa; phylum Mollusca; class Gastropoda; order Neogastropoda; family Conidae; genus Conus; species Conus betulinus. Next base: position 51,134 of record JADBJO010004207.1, on the reverse strand, counting down.
ATAATTACAGGTGTGTGTGTGTGTGTGTGCGCGCGGGGGGGGGGGGGGGGGGGGGGGGGGGGGGGAGAACGTATATATGCGGTGGTGCGAAGTGCCAGGTAGTGTCGGTGCCAAGAGGGCGTTGCTGGATGTCAGTGGCAAACACTGTTGGCACTACCAGCTTGTTGTGAAGTGGCTGTCAGTGCTCGCTTGCTGCAAATCGCTGGAAATCGAGTATAGTCAGAATCGGAGTGTTTTGGTCATATTTTAACGCAAAAAGAAAGAAAGATTGGAGAGGGGCCCGAGAATATAGGCGGACGCAGAGTCCAGAATCAGTGAATCTCTCTCTCTCTCTCTCTCTCTCTCTCTCTCTCTCTCTCTCTCTCTCTCTCTCTCACACACACACACACACACACACACACACACACACACACACACACACAACACACACACGGAGAGAGACGCAGAAAGAGGAGATAGAGTGCGGGGGCACAAATGGACGAACTTCATCGTCTTCTTCTCCCCCACCCCCACCCCACCCCCTCCACGCCCAACTCCAATAAATTGTAATGAAAAGAGAGGGGAGAAGTGGAGGGGGTGGGGGCAGCCAGTCAGCAAAACACACGGGGGAAAGGGGGATGGATGGGGTGGGGTGCAGCCAGTCAGCAGACACACGGGGGAGAAAGGGGATGGATGGGGTGGGGTGCAGCCAGTCAGCAGACACACGGGGGAAGGGGGGATGGATGGGGTGGGGATGCAGCCAGTCAGCAGTCACAAGGGAGACCAATCCGTCACTAACAATTGAACGGCATGCCCCAGACGATTGCTGTCGTCGTCCTCACGTCCAGGCCACGATAGTCTCGCGAGACTTGGCCGCTTTCGCTTCCGTGCGATGATGACCAGTGGGGCACAAGGATGGTCGCCATCCTGTTACTATTAGTTGGTATTATTGACTTCTTTTGTCTCTGACCTGACTGACCTCCCGTGTTCAGAGTCTTAGATGACCCCCCTGCGCCCCCCCTTCCTCTCCCCGTTCATTCCCAATCTCTTCACCCCCACAACACTCCCTCCCACCCTCGCCCCTAAGCTTCCATCCAACATCCTGAACATCAATGTTTATTTTGACTTCATTTTAACGGAAAAGTAATGAGACCGTTGAAAAACATCCAGTATGCTCAGTGGACTCAAGTGTAACTTAAGGAATTGACAGAAAAAAAAAACGATTTGAAGTCTGCTCAGCGTGTCTGGCTACATGCCATCACCTAGCTTGCAGTGCTGTGCTAGGACCTGAATGCATTTCAAGAATGGACCCCCCTTCATTAAGGATGAAAACAAAGAGAAACTGGTACGTTTTCAGTGGAAGGTAAAAGCCAGACTGTGGCGTCTTCCCTACTAACAACTAAGACATACGGATCGTTCTCTCCCCTCCACGTCTTTCCTGTTTACCTTGGCCTTCCGTCCGCTTTCCCACTCCCACCACTCTTCGTACTTCCCTCTTCCACCCCCTGACTTCCAACCAGTATTGCCCTAACGGAAACTATATAGGTCTGGTCTTCCCAATACACCTGGCAACAGGTCATTGACAGGTGTCATTTCTTCTCCGTTTCCATTATATTCTTAAAAAGGGCAAAAAAGAAGGAAAAAAGAAAGGGGGGGGGGGGGGGGGGGGGGGGGAGAAAGCAGGCCACCCCAGATGGTGATGTTCTTTGGGCGGTAATGGTCGTAGTTGTCTGCTGTCTCTGACACTGCCTTTCTTCGAGCAGTCAGATTGGAGACGGGGGGGGGAATTAAGGGAGGGGTGGGTGGAGCAGAAACTTCAGCAAGCAACACCATCCAGTCAGGGGACTGACGACTGTGTCTGTGTCTGTCTGTGGTTGGTGGATGTTACCGCCTCCCCCGAAGATTGGCTTGTCGGCGCAGGTCTGAAGATAGCTGGCCTCGGGGCCAGGGGATCGAGGTCGTGTGACTTTCTTTCTTCTTTTTAATAAGCCCTTGTAAGGGTACCTCCAGTGTCCTTTCTGTCTGCCTTATTTCTGTCTCTTTCTTGCTTTCATCCTTTCAGCCCAAATGCCGCCGCGTAAGTGGTCAGATGGGCTAGAAACTTAATGATTCTCTCTGTCTGTCTGTATATCTGTCTGTCTGTCTGTCTCTCTCTCTCTCTCTCTCTCTCTCTCTCTCTCTCTCTCTCTCTCTCTCACACACACACACACACACACACACACACACACACACACGCACACCACATACACGCACACACACACGCACACATACAGAGAGAGAGAGAGAGAGAGATTGAAGGGATGCGTCCAGCACAATTAAAGAGAGAAAAAAAAAAAAAAACACTAGTCGCGGTTGCTTTCTTTAGATCATGCATTATGCGCTTTAGTTAAGAGAGGAACTATGGCTCGTCGTAAGGTCGCGATTTCGATTGGCGAACCAGAGGTTTGTTCAATGAAGAACGGCCTTCAGCTGTTGGTGAAAGATTATGCAAGCGCCGTTCTTTCAGAAAGGATATTGCTCTCCCTTAGATGTGGATTTGAGATGATACAATCTAAGAGAAAGGATGTTGCTGTCCCTTAGATTTGAGATTATACCAGTGCCGTTCTGAGAGAAAGCTTATTGCTCTCCCTTAGATGTTGATTTGAGATGATAGGCTACAATCTTAGAGAAAGCATATTGCTCTTCCTAAGATTTTGATTTGAGATGATAGGCTACAATCTCTGAGAAAGCATATTGCTCTCCCTTAGATGTTCATTTGAGATGATAGGCTACAATCTTAGAGAAAGCATATTGCTCTCCCTTAGATGTTCATTTGAGATGATAGGCTACAATCTTAGAGAAAGCATATTGCTCTTCCTAAGATGTTGATTTGAGATGATAGGCTACAATCTTAGAGAAGACGTATTGCTCTCCCTTAGATGTTGATTTGAGATGATACCAGTGTCGTTCTGAGAGAAAGCATATTGCTCTCCCTTTGATATTGATGTGAGATCACGCAGGGTCTGCGCTGTGATGAACCACATGGTGTTTCCTTAAGAGAAAAGTAGAATTGTTGGACCGCAAAACAAAACAAAACCAACCAACGAAAGAGAAACTAACAAGCCAAAACGCGTTGTCTGCTTAATGACTTCTTCCTCCATTCGTTTGGCGGCCCAGTCACTGTACTTTCGCTCTTCCTTTTTTTTTTTTTTTTTTTTGTGTCACCTGCAGTCGCTCCATCCCGCCTTGACTCTAAATTTGAGGTAATGCAGGTGCCACTTGGATGAAGCACGTGGTTTTTCTGCCAAGAAAAAAGTGACCTTGACTCAAAATTTGAGATAATGCAGGTGCCACTTGAATGAAAACACATGGCTTTTCTGCCAAGAAAACAGGTGTGTCCTTGACTCTTAAAAGACAATGCAGGTGCCACTTGGATGAAGCACATGGCTTTTCTGCCAAGAAAAGGGGTGTCCTTGACTCTTTAGAGACAATGCAGGTGCCACTTGGAAAGAAGCACATGGCTTTTCTGCCAAGAAAAAGGGTGACATGACGTTCTCACATGATTCGACCGACCTTGAGTTCCCGTATTCAGGAGTTTTGGAAAACACTCAGACAGGCAGACCAAACCCTCAATCCATTAATCTAAGAGAGGCGAAAACGAGAAGAAAAAAGAGCTGTCGAGGAGGAAGAACGTATCGGATATCTCGGAATATATTTACAGGATAATGATTTTACGACGAAAATCCGTGTGCGAACAAAAAATGTTTCCACTGAAGGGTATGCACCCAGATAGAATTACTGGGAGAGATGGGTGTGGTCATTACGGAAAGGATAGTCAGAAAAAGAGCGGTACGTAGGTACGAACACTCTCACACACACACACACACACACACACACACACACACAACACACACACACACACAGAAAGAGAGAGAGAGGGGGGGGGGGGGGGGGAAGAGAATGGAGGAGGGAGGGTGGAACTACGTAACACGTATTGGTTAGAAAAGATTGATTTGCATATGCTTACTGCAGTTTATGTACATTAGACACTGGACGAAACTGAACGGCAAGGCAGTGATGATGATATCAATGACGATAATAATGACAATAAACCGTATCATCTTCCCTCGCCCATGACGTCATTGAGACCAGATCGCATGGCAAGAACGGTCTTCTTTACATTCATCTGTACATTCAATATTGAAACTAGATACCCACCAAGGGTTTGTTTTTTTCCTTTTCTTTTTAAGAACAAAGAAAGAAGGAGGAAGGTAGGAGAAGCAGGGTTTAATGGTAAGGGTCGCTGAGGAGAGAGAGAGAGAGAGAGAGAGAGAGAGAGAGAGAGAGATCCTTGAGGAAGCCTCTTTTGTGACCTCACGAATCAAACTAACGTACCAGTTTTTGTCGTCACTGACGTCAGACTTCGAAGAAGTCGAAACAACAGGCGGATTATTGTGTTCGCTCGCTCGCTCTCTCTCTCTCTCTCTCTCTCTCTCTCTCTCTCTCTGTGCGCGCGCCTGTGTGTGTGTGTGTGTGTGTGAGTGTGTGAGTGAGTGAGTGCGTGCGTGTGTGTGTGTGTGTGTGTGTGTGTGTGTGTGTGTGTGTTTGTTTTGTCCCCAGGAAGTAAATATTTGAGTTGAATACATTTCCCAACCGGTTTGGCACGGGGTTAGGGAGGAACGCAACAAGAATGAAGACACAACTACAATGCCGTACAGAACATCCAAACACATAGCAGAGGTGCCCCATTCTCACAAATAGCTTCATGGAATCTGGACAGTCAGTCATTCTGATTTTTGTGATACTTTTCATCAATGTTCTGTTGTTGTTGTTGTTGTTGTTGTTTTTTAAACTTGCCATTCATTTTCCTTTTCGCAGCAGACGTAATAAGCGTGGAACAGAGTGGTGTTGGAGGTAAGGGGAAGGGTGGTAAGGGGAAGGGTGGTAAGGGGAGGGGCAGAGGAAGGAAGGACGAATCGTTGAGGTTTGGAGCTTTTTTTGTTTTGTTTTCTTTTGTTTTGTTTCGTTTTGATTTTAATGACTATTATCTTTTATGAACGAGTTGATTTTCTTAAATAAGTACAGGGCCGAATCGTATCTGGACTGCTGCGTCTCAGACAATAGGGCAAATAACGAGCCGCCCATTTGATTTTTTTTTTCCTTTTTTTTTTTTTTTCTTTTTCTATCTTTCCTACATCTTTTCTTTATTCCTATATTCATTTTCTTCACTTATTGCTTTCATTTGATTGCCTTTCTTTCTTCCTTCGTTCTTAGTGTGTGTGTGTGTGTGTGTGTGTGTGTGTGTGTGTGTGTGTGTGTGTGTGTGTTTTTTTTGTTTTTTCCCCAATTCCGATATGTTAGGTTATATTCCTGCCGAATATTCCTGGTTGTTCTGTATGTTATGGTTTTGTTGTTGTTGTTGTTTTTTAACTGTACTTTTTTTTTTTTTTTAACTATTAACTCTGATATTTGTGGCTGGTTGGGTGTGTGAAAGACAGCGCTTCTTTCCATATCACTTTCTTTCGTGTGTGTGTGTGTGTGTGTGCGTGCATGCGTGCGCGAGCGCGCGCGCGTGTGTGTGTATGTGTGTGTGTGTGTGTGTTCCTTTTTTTTCTTTCGTGTCGTTCTTTCTGTCGTTCCTTCTTGCCGTTTCCTTATCCTTCTTTCCAGTGGTTGTTTTTCCGTCCTATGGGCTGGAATTATGTCTTGGCTGCGCGCGGCAATGGCGCAGGGAGGGAAGAGTATTGTCAGGTCACTGGGACTTCCTGGTCACGCCTGCGGATTTGATTGAGTTAGGGAGGGAGTGGGGCATGAATCGATACCTACCCTGGGATAGCCCAGCTAACACGCCCTCCCCCCCCCCCCCCCCCCCCCCCCCTCTACGCCTCACGCCTCCCCCCCCCCCCCTCCCCCCCCCCCCCCCCCCCCCCCCCCCCCCCCCCACCCCCCCATTTCTCTACGCTGTCTTTCTCTCTCTCTCTCTCTCTCTCTCTCTCTCTCTCTCTCTCTCTCTCTCCTCTCTCTCTCTCTCTCTCTCTCAGTTTGTCTTCCCCCTCCCTTCTTCCCTTCTCTCTTTCTCTCTCTTCTCTCACTCTCTCTCTCTCTCTCTCTCTCTCTCTCTCTCTCTCTCTCTCCTACCTCTCTCTGTCTCCCTCTCTCCTCCTTCCCTCCCCTCT
>JADBJO010004207.1:30000-40000 GCA_016801955.1 Conus betulinus | reverse complement strand
TCCTCTCTCTCTCTCTCTCTCTCTCTCTCTCTCTTCCCCCCTTTCGATCAGCTCCCTTGGGGAGATGGCGCCAAATCTATCTATAGAAAGATCAGAGGTGCCAGCGAATCTGGTTTTCCTCTCCTCCCCATCTCTCTGCCACCGTCTGCTTGGCGCAGCGGTGTTGGCTGAAGGTGATTGCAGCTGAAATGACTTGGACGCTGTGTGGGACAAGATGAAGAAAGAGAAGAACATGACGAAATAAATACACTCTCTCCCACTCCTCCCTCGGCCCTCTGTCTCTCTCCCACTGTATCCCCTTCGTCTCTCTCTGTCTGGGTTCTGTTCTCCCTCTCTCTCTCTCTCTCTCTCTCTCTCTCTCTCTCTTCTCTCTCTCTCTCTCTCTCTCTCTCTCTCTCTCTCGTGTGTGTGCATGTGTGTGTGTGGGTGGGTGGGTGGGTGGGTGTGTGCGCGCGCGCGCGTGTGTATGTGTAACTGCACGGGCAATGTGCTGACATCTGACATTTGTATGTGTATGCATTAGATTAGACAGACAGAACAAATTGATGAACAACTCTTAGTTTGATAGTCACGCTCATATGCGCTCGCGCGCGCACTTGTACGCACATTCACAACACACACACACACACACACACACACACACACACACACACACACACACACACACGCACGCACGCACGCACGCACGCACGCACGCACACTCATTCACTCACTCACTCACTCACTCACTGGCATACACATGCACACACAAGCACGTATGGACGCATGCGTGCACACGTATACACACGCACGTACTCATTCACATACACATGCACGTATGCACGCACGCGCACACACACACACACACACACACACACACACACACACACACACACACACACACACACACACGCATCTGACAAGAGACCAAAGAAACAACCGTTTTAGAAGGTGGGTGGAACCGATTTATTTATGGTCGAATTCATCATGCCCTACTTTTGTATACTTTTCCACCCCCGCCCCCCTTCCCCTCCCCCTTTCTGTTTGGGGTGGGTGGGAGAATACTGCGCATGTCTAGGAATTTCGAGGGAAGAGACAGGTGTTATGTCCCCTCCCGTCCTCTCCTGTCCTCTCTCTCTCTCTCTCTCTCTCTCTCTCTCTGTATATATGTGTGTGTGTGTGTGTCTGTCTGTCTGACTGTGCGCACACGCGTGCGCGCGTGTTGCCGTTGAAATTCCTCTCGAATACATCTGAAAACCATTCAAAACACGTCTCTGGCGAACTCTTGGGGAGGTTTTTGCAAACTTTCAATTCCGTGGAGGGGAGATGGAGTGCCTTCGATCGCCGCCTCTCGGACTCCGTGCCAACGATCCTTCAATTTCCCTCTTCAGTTCAGCACGTCCAATTCCTTCCCCCCAGGCAGCCGACGTGGTGTAGTCCATGAGGCTGCCTTTGTGTTTAGAGGGCGTCTGTCCCTTTGATGCCCTCCTGTCGTGTGGAAGGTCTGTCCTGTCGAGTGATGCACTTACACGGATGATGAAGTTACTGGGAGTGTACCCCTGAGCTTCGCGCTCCCCCCCCCCCCCCCCCCCCCCCACACACACACACACACACACACACACACGCACGCGCACTACCCTCTTCAAAACTGCTTTGTGGACAACTCACCCGAATTTTGCTGGATTTTGAGATGTAAAGACAAATCATACAGAAAATGCCGAATTTTTGTGAAGAGGACTTTGAGCTTTCGATGTGTGTGTTCTTAATGTGGGGTTGGGAAACAGAGAGAGAAAGTCGGAGGGGTGGGGGGTATTTTTAAAAGGGGTGGAAAAAAATGTTTCTGAACTTACTTAGAATGAGGTTCTGCGAATGCCAGACGCTGCGATGTGGTAATGAAAGATCGATTTTCGTCTTGAGTCTTGGGAGAAACCCAAGAATGCTTTTCAGTAAGAGAGGCCAGATTCCCGTATTCACCCCCCTGGCTCGCCAAGAAAGGTGTCAGCTGTGAAGCTCGATGTGTGTGTGTGTGTGTGTGTGTGTGTGTGTGTGTGTGTGTGTGTGTGCGTGTGTGTGTGTGTGTTACTGTATGTGCCGCGGAGATGAAATATTTCTGTAGTTGAAGTATAAATAAGTAACTTTCTTTCTTCTTCCTTGGCTAGGCCCGAAGTTTACCTTTGGTGAAGTTCTAGTCGTTTGGATCGGGGTGTAATTTTGGAAACATGACATGTCTGAGAGTGTGTTGTTGTCTGTGTGTGTGTGTGTGTGTGTGTGTGTAGTGTGATTTATCTCCACCGAGCAAGTTACGTCTTCGGATATCTCATCCATGGAATGGAGAGCATGTTTAACTGTGTCTGAGTCTGTGTGTCCAGGTCTCAAATACGATGGCCATGATCCATGAATGAACGAGCAGCCAGGTATGCTTGACTGAATGAACAGCTACAGGCTTGAGTGGAGACACGAAGGGGTAGGGGTTTCTGGACTCCCACCCCACCCCATCCCTCTATCGTGGCTTTCAGAAATTGATTTCTGGCGGCGCGTATCCGTATGTATTTTAGGGGATTAGGGGGAGGGAGGGAAATCCCCGACTCTTCTTTGGAACCTTCCGCTCTTATGTAACTGATCCGGCCATGAGTTAAGTATCTGAATGAAAAGGTTAATGAAATGCACAGGGTTTTTTTTTTTTGTTCTGTTTGTTTGTTTCTGCTTTTAAAGAAATTGGAGACATCTCCCTTATTGTTGTTGTTGTTTTTAATGTCAGTCATAATATTCAGATGGTATAGCGTTTTGATTTCAGTGTCTGCGATCCCTAATGTGTCGTAGGACGTTGTATTGAATCCACCCACTATAAACTAAAATGAAACAGAACAGAATGAAATAAGATAAAATGATCGGGAGTTGTCATCGACTCTTGTTTCACTGGAATAGTCAGCCCACATTCCAGCTCCGACGCACGGTGTTTTCCTTTGGGAACGGACACAGAGCACGGGGCAGACTCATAAAACAGCGCTGGACAGTAGTCTGGGGATTTCATTGCCGGGTAAACGCCGTGATCTCCCTGTGAGCAAACAGGCCATCAAAAAGAAATATAGGCCCAACATTATTCCTTCGCCCCATCAGCAGCAAACAGGCAAATCAATAGCAGCCGCAGAAGCATCGGAGGGGAAAGGGAGAGAATGGGAGAAGAGAAGAGATGAGAGATACAGAGACAGAGAGAGACAGACAGACAGACAGAGAGAGAGAGAGAGAGCGTGTGTGTGTGTGTGTGTGTGTGTGTGTGTGTGTGTGTGTGTGTGTGTGTGTGTGTGTGTGTGTGTGTGAAACCTCCGTAAAGATGTGCCTGGATCAAAAGAGGTGGTCAAGTTACCTTCAGATAGAACGTGGACCACCCCGTCATAAGCCGTGGCCAGCAGGGACAAGAAGTCCCAGGAGGAAGAGGGGAGCGAGGGGAGGCCGTGTCTAGCCCTGCTGATCCGACATCGCCCGACTGACCACAGCGACAGAACATTCTGTAGGTGGACGACGACAAGAACCGGATTCACGTTCGGGGTCCGGGGACGAGGAGGAGGAGGAGGAGGAACTCGGCAACTTCTGAACGCGCCCCTTGGCTCCACCACCGCCACCACCACTACCACCACCCCATTGTCGAGACTGGATGGAGACTTCCATGGGGCTTCGAGGCCAGATCGATAAGTGACAGCCCCACTCACGGGCGACGCCAGTGTCAACATTTCAGACGTTCTTCACACAATGCCGCTGGAACGAACAAGTGGGCAAACCCAGACTCCTTGACGAAGACGGCGTGGCGGCGGAGAGAGGGGATATATCAGCTAGCGACAGCCACGCTGAACGGCCGCGACACAACCGAAGGGAATGTAACAGACAGAAGGTAACCAGTCGTAGAGAATGGGGTGGGGAGAGGAGGGGGAGCGGCGGGGGAGGGGGGGGGGGGGGATATGGTGCCAGGGTCCGTACAAGTCTTTGAAAGTCCATGAATTTTAAGAACCCCTTTTTCAGGGACTGAAAAAATCCTTGGAATTTGGACTTCAGTGGTGATAGATACCCCCAGAGAGCTTGAAGAGGCTTGACATTAAACATTTTGAAAGAGTAATTAATATTTTGTCGCGAGAAAAAATCAAAAATTATACAGAGAATACGCTTAACAAAGTTCAAGTTCATTTTGTTGTCTTCCATAAGTATCCACATCCCTGTCATCTGCTAAGTACCGGGTTCTTCCGAACTAAATGCATGAAGCACATGCACACGAAGAAGGCGTTTGTTTGATTACAGTGCTCGTGTTTTATATTACAAGTCTTTGAAAAGTCCTTAAAAAGTCCGTGTTATTTTTTCAAGTCTACGAAGACTGCCAGAAACCTGTCTAACACTACACCTCAACGGGAACGCGTAAAGATGCAGATCGAAAATGATGTATTGCTGTCTGAATGTTTACAGGGACCCGCAGTCACCATTTCACCATTGGAAAAACGTCGGTGTTGTTTTACAGCGGATGCCAGGGTGGTTCCAGTTCGTAACATCGAAGTTGGGGAACTGGGTGTGGTACAGCAACATTATCAGAAGCCAAGGGAAGGAAGAAGAGCCACTGGCTGTGACGGTCCAAGCGGCCCCAGGATAATCGGGGGATAAAAGATAGGACGAGGTCCAGGTTTTGACGGGCGTGGTGTTCACGTTTGATGAATCGGCGGAGCTCCCGCGTCTGTGTGGTGTAAGGGATCGGGCATTCTTGTTGCACTGTCCGTAGGAGGAGGAGGGGGGGGGGGGGGGCAGGATCGATGCTTCTCTTGCAGCCCGGTCTTGCCGGAGCCGTGCCAGAGGGGCTGTTATGACACTGACACTGAAAATCGTCTGCGTGCTCGAGGTTTATGACAGTCGTGCAAAATTGGAGGCTTGGCGGAGTGTGTCTGTGCTGTCCTATGGTCCTCCTCTTTCTCCCTCCTACCTCCTTCCTACTGTCTGGTTTTAATGTGCCGCCCCCCCCCCCCCCCCCCTTTCCACCCCCCCCCCCCCCCCCCCCCTCCGCCATGCTGTAGCCCCTACCCCTTTTCCGTTCCTTTAATACGTGCGCATGTGGTCTGCAGTATGCGCCCGTGTTTTCTCATAAAGCGTGCCCAGGAAATGCATTACAATGGTTCTAATCAAATTCTCTCTCTCTCTCTCTCTCTCTCTCTCTCTCTCTCTCTCTCTCTCTCTCTCTCTCTCTCGTTACTTCCTGCTTCCCTTCTCGCCCTCTCCTTATGTCTCTCTGTCCACTCTCCCCTTACCTTCATTTCCCCCACTCCACCCTCACCCTTACAACCCCCACACCCTTCCCCACCTCAGCAGAAGCACGGCGCGCTGAGCAAGGAAGGCAAGGTGGTCCTGTGTGGGAACAAAACGGAAGGGAGTTATTGACCGGATGCTGGGAAGCGGAAGCGGAAGTACGAGTGACCGAGCGGCGGCACGGCAGCCGATAAGAAGAGCCGGTCTACTATCGGCTGTGTTGGCCTTCAGGGAACAGTGCGTCCCGTCCCGAAGAGGCCGAGAGGGTGCACGAGCGAAAGTCTGAAGATCTGCTGTGCAATCTTGGGCGTCTGGTTTGGCTCAGTGGCATGGTGCCGAGACTGGTGTTGGACGTTCCGAGCGGTCCCGAATCTTGCTTGACACTGAAAGTCGTGAGCAGGAGAAAAGGGAGGGAGGGGCACAAGCAGTGCTGATTGCGCGCATCTCCAACGTAGTAAGTGCGGTAGTTTGTTGGCTGTAGTTCTCTTGTCTCTCTCTCTCTCTCTCTCTCTCTCTCTCTCTCTCTCTCTCTCTCTCTCTCTCTCACACACACACACACACACACACACACACAGAGGCGCGCGCGCGCACACATACGCACGCACGCACGCACGCACACACACACACACACACACACACACACACACACACACATACGCACACACACACACACACACACACACACACACACACACACACACTGCCTTCGCAGAAACTCTAAAACAAATCGCAGCAAAGGCGAACTAAAAGGTTTATGTTCCTTAAGACGTCCCAGAATCAAAGCAGAACAGATAAGAATATAGGAGAAATCCACTAGTGTACACGCGTTCATGTACTCACGCCCGCGCCAACACACACACACACACACACACACACACACACACACACACAACACATTCGCACACACGCGCACACACACACACACACACACACAAACGCGCGCGCGCGCTCACACACTCGCACACACACACACACACTCACACACACACACACACACACACACATTAAATGTTTGCCTAGACAAAAGTCATGGCCGCTAAAAACAGTGACCATTCCCGGCTAACATGTCGGTCCTTGGGTCCTTTCCAATCCAGCAATGAACGAAGTAAAGACGTTCATTTAGTGATGGCTGTGGAGTTGGATCAACAAGACGAAATCTCGTTGTCGGATGAAGATGATGAAATCTTGTCCATTGTTCGATCAAGATGGCGAAATCTCTTCGTTTGTTCCATCTCTTCTGTTGTTCTGTCAGAATGACCGAAATTTTGTTCTGTCAAGGTAGCAATGTTTCTTTCTTTCTTTCGGTTCGATAAAAGTGCCCAAATCTTTTTTCTCTGTCAGAATGAGATGAGGAAATCTTTTCATTTGTTCGATCAAGATGGCGCATTTTTGTTTGTTTGTTTGTTTGCTTGCTCGATCAAGATGATGAAGTACCTTTCATTGGTGATGTTGCCATTGCCTAACCGTGCTCCTGCGATGTTTGCTTTCTCATTCCCACTAATGGAGCAAAAGCAGCAACGATATTTAGACTTACGGCATGTTGCTTTCTTACGTGTGTGGCTTGTGTTGTTTCGTTTTTGTAGTTGTTTCTGGTGTTCACAGTAGTCAGCGAATAGCACAGCCCGACACGAATGTTAACGGGTACAGATTTACATATCATGTCAATGATGTGGCTAATAAGACTTGTCAGACTTTTGCCAGAATATTCAGAGTTGATGTGCTGAAAACACACAAAAAAATCTGCCCTCCGTCTCCCCACACACACCGCTTTGATAAACGCTTGGACTTCGTTGAACTGTAGTTGATCAAGTGACGTCATTTGGGTTATTTCTGCCCTTGTTTTTCGTGAGCTGCGACGTCAAAAAGATCCCCCCCCCCCCCCCCCCCCCCCCCCCCCCCCCCCCCCCCCCCCCCCCCCCCCCCCCCCCCCCCCCCCCCCCCCCCCACCCCCCCCCCCCCCCCCCCCCCCCCCCCACCCCCCCCCCCCCCCCCCCCCCCCCCCCCCCCCCCCCCCCCCCCCCCCCCCCCCCCCCCCCCCCCCCCCCCCCCCCCCCCCCCCCCCCCCCCCCCCCCCCCCCCCCCCCCCCCCCCCCACCTTAGGTTTCGACGTCAAAAAGTCCTGCGTCAGTAGCCTGTTCTGATACCCGACGTAGGCCTGTTCCAAAACTCTTTCTTGATTGTTGGAACGCACACTATTTTCTGGCCCGACGGACGAAGACGTGACACTCCACTGTAGTTTAACAGAATTTCATGCTGATCAAAGAAAGGCGGATTCACTTCATTGATGCTGGCTGCTTGAACGGAAAAGAATCGTAATGTACAGGAATCGAGCTCATTTTCAGGTAATTTTTTTTTTCTTTGCTTTTGACATGACAGTAACGATATAAGATAAACGTTTTGACCTAACATGAGGTTTAGGATGAAGGAAGTTAATACCCCATTCCCCAAGCTACTTTCGACGCTCTTTCAAACATGTTTTCTTTCCAGTGATTTAAACAAAGATATTCAGCATAATGTATATTCGGACTCAGAGATGGCCCATTTCAGCTACACTCTCGGTCTTACAGTTTTTGATTGAGAGAAACTTTTTTTTTTTTTTTCCCCCCCAAAGGAGGCACTTTTTTTCAGGGTGCTAGTTAATAAGGCTCCCTGAAGACCAGACTTGCCCTGGTTTTTTTTTTCTGCCTTTTTTTTTTTTATTATTATTCTTTTTTTTTTTTTTTTTTTTCGTTCATTATTCTGAACACGGCAAATTCTAAATCGTGCCTAGACAGATACCTGGTTTACAAATAGCTAATTGCTTAAACTTTTGTAAGGAACTGACTGCTTCTTCCTCCCCAACCTCCACCCTCACCCCCTGCCTCCCCCCCTACCTTTAGCACTAAGGAAAAAAGTTCATCCCTCTCCCCCTCAACTCACGTTTAGCAAAAACCAAATAATACAAAAAAGAAAAAAAAAAAAACCCTCCCCCAAACAAACAAATAGATACACAAACGCAAAACTTCAAGTGATCGAAGAGAGGCGAATTTTTTATGGAAACAATAAAGAAAAGAGAGAGAAAAAACCTCCCTCCCCCCCCCCCCCCCCCCCCCCCCCCCCCACCCCCCCCCACCCCCACCACAAACAACACACACAAAAAATAACTGAAAGTTCAACTGTTCGAAGAGTGTGGAATGTTTATGACGTCCCCACTGCGCGGAGAAATGTCGGGGAAAGTTGGAAGACAGACTGTTGATCGTGAGTCTTGCCCTAGATCTTATTTTGTTGCAACGCAATATATTTAGTAAGCAGCTCACTCGCTCGATCCTTCTGCATCGGAGGAGGGGGAGGGTTAAAAAAAAAAAAAAAAAAAAAAAAGAAAAGAAAAAGACGTGTGTGCTCTGCTTGCCAACGTCAGCGGGATCTTTCCAAGCTGACCTTTTCGGGCAGCGGAGGAGAATATTGGATCTACACAGGTGTCTGTACAAACATGAGAGCTTGGACGAACGAAGTGAAGGAATTACGGGAGATCATGACTTGTGTGTCGTTGGTTCTCTCTGTACAGTTTCAGGTCAAGCAAGAGACCTGAGAGAGAGAGAGAGGAGAGAGATGGGTGGGTGGGGTGGGTCGGGTGGGGGTGTGAAATGGGATCGCCACGGTGCCTGTGATCGATCAGGTCTTCGTCAGGTTGAGGACTGTTGAGATCGTTGTTGTTTCTGTTGATTGTTAATGTTTTTTCTGGCACGCATGTCAACAGAGTTAGCCCACGCTGCGTGCTGCATTGTCTTCTGTCTCTCTCCATACGTTTGTGTGTGTGTGTGTGTGTCTCTCTCTCTCACTCTCTCTCTCTCTCTCTCTCTCTCTCTCTCTCTCTCTCTCTCCTCACACTCTCTCTCTCACGCACTCATACACACACGCACACGCACACACACACGCACATACACACACACACACACACACACACACACACACACGTACGTGCACGCGCGGATTCAGAATCGATCAGATTAGTTTGTATTAGGGATAAGACAAGATTCCTCGCCCTACTCCCAGCACTGTTCACTGACCACACTTCCCACCTCCGACTCTCTCTCTCTCTCTCTCTCTCTCTCTCTCTCTCTCTCTCTCTCTCTCCTCTCTCTCTCTCTCTCTCTCTCTCTCTCTCTCTCTCTCTCTCTCTCTCTCTCTCTTGTGTCCAAACACAAGCGCGCACGCACGCACGCACGCGGATATGCACGTACATGCGCACACGTACACACACGCACACACACACACACACACACAACACACACACACACACCACACCACCCCAACCCACCCCCACCCCCCACACGCACACGCGCCCACACCTCACGCCTCCTCCGTGCTCCTTGTTGCTTGCCCTGTTGAGAGAGAGAGAGAGAGAGAGAGAGAGAGAGGTATTCTCAATCTCAAAGGGGGGGGGGGGGGGGGGGGGGAAGGCCAGTCTCAGTATTTAGCAGCCCTGACTCCGCAGTCCTGACTGCCCCAACACCAGCACCCAGCACCGTCACCAGCAGCAGCAGCAGCAGCGGGTGGCATCACTTACGCAAGGGGGACTGATGACGGGAGCGACGGACGAAGGAAGGGAGGGAGGGAAGGATGGAGAGAGTGAGGGAGGAAGGCGAGGAAGGATAGGCTATCGATTGATCATGTCCCAGGCTGTCCGTGGGGGGGAAAAGACGCGGCCTGCTGAGAGTTAACGGCAAGTCTGTCTGATCGAGGGGGCCAGTATTGATCATGTTATATC
>JADBJO010004207.1:22500-25000 GCA_016801955.1 Conus betulinus | reverse complement strand
AGGTAGGGTAGGTAAGACCTTCACTTGGATGTGTGAGGTCACGGTTACGTTCCGTCCATCAGTGGAGGGGTTAGTCGCTGTGCCGTGGAGTAGCGAAACCGTCTTAACGTGTCTCCGCACTTCGCTTTTTTTCCCCCCACATCAGAGTCTGTTTATGGTTCTTGATAGTCATTGTGGAAAGGAGAGGAGAGGAGGGTGGGGGTGTGTCTTGCAGATACCCACTAATTGGTGGTGAAACTATTACCGGCATGTGTGAGGTCAGTGTTAGGTTCTGTCAGTGGAGGGTTTAGCTGCTTTGCGTGGAGTAGTAAACAGTTTTTTAGCTTGTTTCTACACTTCGCTTTTCCAGTATCTGGCTGTTGGTCCTTTATAGTAACTGTGGAAAGGGAAAGGAGATGGGGGTGTGGGAATTGCAAATACCCACTGCTTTGTTGTCAGACTGTGACGGGGAAGGAGTATGGGTTGTAGGGTTGGTTCGGCGAAATTGTAGGTCTGCCGCATAGATGAGGCGAAACCCGCGTATCTCCTTGAGCTAAGGTCCCCGGTGCCTTCTTTGTGTTGATTCATCCCATGAAATGACCGTGATTTGTGCTCTTGAAAATTCGCTGTCAATGGGCATTCTGTGCCGGCTCTTGTGGTGAAACTAAGACCACGGTCTGGTATAGGGTCAAGGCGGGTTGAAATTGCCATTTACTGAGTTAAAGTCATCGGGTTTGTACTCTGTGAAAGTTACAGCACAGGGTTTTGTCTGTCTGTTTCGTGCAAATGACAGGGTGTTAAAGTGCAGAGTTTCTCCTATTTCCACTTCAGTCAGCAACTGTGTGAAAAAGTTAAAGGGGGCTGGACGTCGGTTCCTTGACTCTCGTAGTCTCTGGAGCGTCTTGTTTGCCGTGCAGGGTGAACAGTGTGTCCTCAATGTATTGGGCTAATCGCTTGTTACCTTCTTCAATCTTGTGGAAAAGTCGGCTGGCTTATGGTCGGCAAACACTACAGCGTGTGGGTGTTGTTACCCAAAGTATTATCAAACGATGACTGCTCGGGTAACATTGTAGGATTCTCCAGTGAAAGGTTCGGTTCCCAACGACATGCCCAACCAGGGGCTAACCGCACGTTTGGCCGTAACAAACAAATCCGGTTTGTGTTGTTGTGTGACGGGATGAGTGTGAGCAAGGCCTGCCTTCCTTGTGTTCAGCCATTTACCCGGGGTATGTTATTGTAAGGTTCTCCTCTGAGGGGGCGAAGCAGCTTGCAAGGTAATTACCAGTTTCCACGAGGTGGCTTCTTCTCACTGGATAGGTTTCACTTCGTGACGAACGTCTCTCTTTGTGCCGCTTCAGCGTCAGAGAGAGGGAACGGTGCGGTGGAATTCAGACTGCTGAAGAGGGGGTGTGTGATCTACCCTGCAGTGTAAACATCAGATGTGGTGGTGTTGGTCTGATTCTGTTCAGACTGCTATACAGTGATGAGGACGGTGCTAGTTGTCGTCGAATCTGAGAACTACCTCATATGGAGGCCAGTTTGGTGTGAAGAACCGTCTCTAGCGGTTGAGAGGTCGGAAGATTTGTCATCTCTCTTCCATTGGAAGTTGTAGTTGTTGTTTAGGCTTGTTGTGCCCCCCCCCCCCCCCCCCCTCTCTCTCTCTCTCTCTCTCTCTCTCTCTCTCTCTCTCTCTCTTAAGTTTCCAAGGCAGAGCGATTTGAGCAATGATCAACGTAGGCAGTGTTGCGTGTTGGACATCGTTACAACGGCCTGTGTGGACGATTAGTGTTTGTGAGAGCTGTCCTGTCTTTGGACACGACTCCTTTTCTCTTAAGACGACTTGTGAGATGATGGACTGAAGGAGGAGAGGAGGAGGAGGGGGGGGGGGCCTGTGGTGGGGGGATGACAGATTGTCAGTCGAGGTTGGAAATGGGATGGGAGGGGAGTGGGAAGGGAAATGGGATGGGAGGGGAGTGGGAAGGGAAATGGGATGGGGGGGAGTGGGAAGGGAAATGGGATGGGAGGGGAGTGGGAGGGAAATGGGAGGGGAGGGGAGTGGAGTGGGGGGAAAATGGGAGGGGAGGGGAGAGGGAAGGGGAATGGGATGGGAGGGGAGGGGAAGGGGAATGGGATGGGAGGGGAGAGGGAAGGGGAAAGGTAAAAGAGGAAGGGCATGAAGGAACTTTGTTTTCCTTGGCCGTTGGTCCCCGGACAAAGGACATCATTTAAGTGGCAACGAAACAAGTCTCTGTACCCCTAGTGGGCAACACTGTCCCCGCTTCTCTCTTCCCCCCCCCCCCTCCCCATCCATCCATGTCTCCCGTCCTGCCCCCACCCCTCCTCTTTCCCTGCTGTCCGGGGAAAATTGGATGCCTGGAGATAAAGGGAAGGAGACAACCAGCTACCTGCCACATGCCTGTCATAAACAATAGGGAATCATATCCCCACCACACACACACACACACACACACACACACACACACACACACACACAGAGTTTGGCTTAGAGAGAGAGAGAGAG
>JADBJO010004207.1:15000-17500 GCA_016801955.1 Conus betulinus | reverse complement strand
TTTTTTTTTTTTTTTTTGTTTTTTTGTTGTTTGTTTTGTTGTTTGCAACGAAGGTTACGTGCTCTGCAAACGGAAAGAAAGCTGAATTAGAGTTTGTGCAGAGATACTTGCATCTCTAAGGCTTTTATTATCTAATAGGATGTCATGTGTGTGTGTGTGTGCGTGTGCTCGCGCTCTGTTACCAGCTGGTTGGTTGTTGAACCTATGACGTCAAGAGAGGTCAGGATAGGGAACTTATGTTGTGGGCAGAGAGACGTAGAGCCAAGTGATTGCCGCTTGTAGTCTGAGCGGCAGATAGCTTTCTGCATCAGTTGTGTGGAATGTTTTGAGATAGAGTGGTGGTAACACTGCCACAGAAGAAGAGAAACCACAGGCATTGTGATAGTTTATTATTGTACCTTAGATGTACAGGGGTTTTTTTCCCCTCCTTTCAGCCCCCACACAGTTTACGTTTGAGTCAGAATATTTATTTTCGTTTTGATTCTCGACCCTCCCCACCCCGTCTTTTTCGTTTTGTTTTGTTTTTGTAAGCTGTAGGTAACATTTTCAGTTCAGTGTAATGAGCAAGGTCGGCCGAGTGTACTGTGAGATAGTGGAAAATATATCCTCGTTCATTTGCAACAAACAAAACGCGGGAGGGCTTGGTACTGCCTCATAGTTGTGAACAAAATGGCGAAGTCATCCCGAGATATACCCGTGTTCAGCTGAATTCAAAGCAGAGATCTTCAAGCCCCCCCCCCCCCCCCCCCCCCCCCCCCCCCCCCCCACTCACTTCACTGCTCGTCCTCCCCACCCTTTCCCCAAACCTCCATCCTCCCTCCCTTTTTTCCGTCTCTCACCTCGGCCGTCACTGTCAAAAATCCGTAGAAATGTTGCGCCAGGGGACATTTTAGTTCGTTCGTTCCTTATCCCCCCCCCCCCCCCCCCCCCCCCCCCCCCCCTGTCCCCCATTTTCACTCTTCTCCCATCACAGCTGTCCCCGCAATGACAGATCCTTACAAGTTTTGCGCCAGGGGACAGGTTCGTTCTCTCTTTTACGGATAATTATGTTCCTGAAGGCCGTTCTTGACTGAACGAATTTAAAGACAGCGAACCTATTTTGTCAAGTCTGCGATCTCGGCGATCTTGTCTTCGTTCTGCATTACCCGATCTTTTAGTTCGCGATCCAAGATCGGTAAAGTTTGCGAATCTCGCCGAACCTAGATTCGCGGGGACACGCGCGCGCGCATACGCACACCCAAGGGTGGTTCAACATGTCCTGGAAACTGTAAAATGAAAGTGCACATGCGAAAGTTCTCTTATAGTGAAAATCAGTTCGCGACAACTCTCCTGTTGAGGAAATTAGTTTTGTGATTGGTTGACCTAAATTTCCATTCTTTGTTGGTTAGCAAAACATTCTTATTCTGCATGGCCGAAATTCAAGATCAGAATGCGTTAGAAATAAATGAATGACATTTCGGACGAAGGGATTGTTAAAATCGATTTCACAACCTCTTCAGAACCGTTCCAAGTTCAGTAGGGCCTAATGATACATCTCAGTCGAGCATCAGCAAAGCAGTATCGCAGGTTATGTTCCCATCCTTGAGAGAAGTGCAACCTCTAAAAGCTTTGCTTGTTAGCAAGGGTTTTGTAACCAGCGCATAGCATGAATATGAGGGATTGTTACAGCGTTAGGCACGAATGACGGTTGCACGTGCAAAACATGATTATCGTCGTGGGGCGGGGGGAGTGGAGGGCGAGGGAAAACTGATGACAGAAAGGACGCTCTCTCAGACATGGGATATTTTCCATGTTGTCGTTTAAAAGGAGAAAAAAAAAAATCTCCAGAGAAACGCGCACCCCAGTTACAGGTACCGGACAATAGATGAGTTTGGCATGAATGTTGGTCGTCTGTGACCATTTTAGTGTTTTGTCGGAACAGTTGCTTTGTTCAGATTTCTTTGTTGAACTTGCAATCAAGAGACCACTTCTTATATTCTTAGTATTTGTGCCCATGGTTGTGCCCATGGCGCTTGAAGTGTGTGTGTGTGTGTTTGTTTGTTTGTTTGTTTTGTTTTTTGGGGGTGGGTGTTTTTTTTCTCCAAAATTTTCTGTATGCACAGACCGGCCGTGTTTCGCTGACATAGGTGTCACAATCCGGATGTGTGTATTATATTCATTCTTTATGCAAACAAACGGTTTGAAGGGCACGTCAGGTTAGCAAGAGGTGTGTTTTAGTGTTTACCGACAGTGTTATCTGGAGTGAAGAAGACTGGTGACCTCAATACCACACCACGCCTTCTACTGCCCCCCCCAGCTGTCACGTCAGACACTCACTTCGGAGGTCTCGTTTCAAAAAAAGTTGTCGCCAAAGTCAAATTTTAAGTTGCGGGCGACGAATTTCGTTTACTTTTAATTCCAAACTTTGCCGTCGTTGACGATATGCGCGCGCACACACACACACACACACACACACACACACACACATACACACACACACACACACACACATATATATATA
>JADBJO010004207.1:0-10000 GCA_016801955.1 Conus betulinus | reverse complement strand
GAATGAATGTGGTTACATGCTGCTAATACTGGTTTTCATGAACCTCACTCCATTGTAAGGGCGATTGGCCTGACAATTAAACATTCGTGACTCCTCTCTCTCTCTCTCTCTCTCTCTCTCTCTCTCTCTCTCTCTCTCTCTCTCTCTCACACGGTCTTTCCTGTTTAATGAAAACATAAGAACGTTCAGTTGTTGATTGCCAACCGTTCACAGCAAAAACCATGGAAGCCGGACTCCAGTAATTAAGGGCTTTTTAGACCTTGGCCGAGAACCCACGCTCGGACATCAGGTGCAGGCAGACTCCAGTGTTGTGATCAGATTGAGAGTGGACCGCGCAGGAGCGACCTACTGACCCGTTCGTCTACTGCCCCCCACACTGCAGCCTGTCATCATAGTGCGTGGTGCTCTTTGTGTCTTTGCTCCCTGACGGCACCGGTGAACCGTCTAATTAAGTGGCCCCATGAAACTATGTCACCCCCACACACTTGTAATTAAAGTTACATGCAGATACAACGGAGACCTGTGGCAAATACACCCCTCTCTCCCCCACCCCCACTCCCCACCCTCTCCCCTCACCCCCCCACCCTCTCTCTCTCTCTCTCTCTCTCTCTCTCTTTTCTATTGCTATATCGCGCGCGCGCGAGCGCACACACACACACTCTGTTGTCCACTTTAATCAGCAATGTGATTGTGTGTGTGTGTGTGTGCGTGTGCGTGCGTGTGTGTGTGGGTGTGTGTGTGTGTGTGTGTGTGTGTGTGTGTGTGAAAGCCTTCCTCTGCCACACTTATTTGTTTTCTCCCCCAACATCAAGGTAGAAAAAAAGGTGAAAAAAAAAAAAAATCCGCTGAAAATGGGAAGAGTCCCCAATGTATACACAAATCTGTGTGCGTGCTCGCGCGCTAGTGTGAATGCACGCCTGTGCGTGCGGATGCGCGCTATCACACGCACGCACGACACTGCACGGCCTTTTTTTTTTTTTTTTTTTTTAGAATTAATTTCATCCCCCTTCATTCACCCAACCTTCCATTCCACCTCATCCCATCCGTAAGCTCTCCTCCCACCCCCATCCAAGCGCCGCCACCCCCCCCCCCCCCCCCCCCCCCCCACACACACACACACACACACCCTCCCTTCTCCTCTGGTTCCATCCACAGAGTGTCTGGTTCCATCACGTGATTCCATTCTCTAGGACGATGACCACTTACGGATGATCCCTTCGGGTTGGTTGAGAATGAGTTGGTATTATTACTTCCTCTTCAAGTATTGACTGTTGTGTGTGTGTGTGTGTGTGTGTGTGTGTGTGTGTGTGTGTGTGTGTGTGTGTGTGTGTGCATTGGCGTGTGCGCGCGCGCATCTTAAGTGTCGTGTGTTGTTATTGAGGTAGCCAAGTGCGCACGCTGCCTTGTGTGACGTCAGCCGAGGCAACTGGAACCCTTGTCTCGGAGTGCTAAAAGGCGTGTGGTCGTTAGCACCAACCAGCGAGTGACTGCAGCTGAACTGGCCCCATCACTTTCCTGTGTCGGTGAGAATGGAAGTTGAAGGATAGAAGCTGACAACCATACAGCTTCCTCGCTCTCCAGCTCTTCCCCACCCTCACTGTCTCCCTGGGACTGTCTCTGTCGCTGTCTGTCTGCCTGTCTCCTCTCTCTCTCTCTCTCTCTCTCCTCTCTCTCCCTCCCTCTCTCTCTCTCTGTGAGAGAGAGATAACTATGAGCAACATTTCTCTCTCTCTCTCTCTCTCTCATCCTCTCTCTCTCTCTCTCTCTCTGTGAGAGAGATAACTATGAGCAAAACATATTCTCATCCTCATTCCCTCTCTCTCTCTCTTCTCTCTCTCTCTCTCTCTCTCTCTCTCTCTCTCGTCTCTCTCTCTCTCTCTCTCTCTCTCTTGTGTGTGTGTGAGAGATAGATACTACTATAAGCAACATTCTCTGTCTGTCTCTGTCTCTGTACTCTAGCGGTCTCCTCTCTCTCACCCTCTCTCTCTCCTCGTCTCTCTCTCACTTCGCCTCTCTCGCGCTCACACACACACACCACACACACACAACCATCACCACACCCGCACACAACACGTACTCTTTCTCCTTTCACTCTCTCTCTCTCTCTCTCTCTCTCTCTCACACACACACACACACACACACACACACACACAAAAGTTCAAAGATGCCATCGCAACGCCGCTTCCTTAGAAGGTCAAAGTTTGCAGACTGAACGGAGCCAATCGTGTGTCGGCTCGCTCAGCCTTTACAATCGAGAGCCAACTGTCGCAATCGTGCTTTCGAATCCTGCCTCCTTCATCGCTTTGTGGAGCTGGAAGTGAAGCTCGTTACCATTGTACCCGGGATGGGGTGGCGGGGGGAAGAGGGGGGGGGGATGGGGCTGGGGCTTTGTGGGGGTGCCAGGGAGGGGTGGAATATGAACTGTCTAAAAAAAGAAATTCTTTTAACTTAAACTTCAAGTATCATTGAACGTCACGATCCGGTCGATCAAAGGGTGTGTGTGTGTGTGTGTGTGTGCGCGCGCGCGCGCGTGCGTGCGTGCGTGTGCGTGCGTTACGGGTCCAAGGGACTGTGCACCCGTAACGAGCTGTTTGCAGTTTGTCAACCTGTCACGAATCAGTGTGTGTGCGCACATACTTAGCGGTTAGCGGTGCTTCGCGTACAAAGTGAAGAGCATCACCCCCACACTGTGAAATCCAAAAATTGGGACGTGTGAGAAGAGAAGAAGTTGACGGCGTGGAAGCGTTCATAATTGCATCGGATGACAGAACTTGTCACTGTCCTCAGCGTGCGACTGACTGGCCTAAGCGCTGTAGTAGTAGTAGCAGAGGTGGTAGTAGTATGTAGTATAGTGTTTTTTTTATCTGTATGTGCGTCAGCTACGAGTGTCCAATGGCTTTCAGTAAAATGACAGAGTGTGCAACTCGGGTCACTCCACCCTTAACCTGTCTACCTGTCAGTATTTAGCTCTTTCATTGATTTTTTTCTTCTTTGAATAATACTGATGTAGACCTCAGTACTGAATGACCTCGACTTTTGTTCAATTTTTTTTTTTTTTTTTTTTTTTTGAGGGGGGGGGGGGGGGGGGGGGAAGGGGGAGAAAAGAAGAGACTGAACGTTAGGGTATGAAAAAGGTTAAAGAATGAAGGAAGGTAGGTGTGTTGGGGGGGGGGGGGGGGGGGGGGTAGAGGGAAAATATCGTTGTGTGTTTTGATCTGAACACAATATTTTCCATGCGTGCAGTCCAGTGTGTTTCCCATTCACCAAAGGTCGCTGCGCCTGTTGACCTTTTGATCTCAGAAGATGGGAAAGGGTTGGGGGGAGGGAAGGGAAAGGGGGGTAGCACTCTCTCTCTTCTCTCGAACTCTCCTCCTCTTCCCAACAGGATTACTAATTTTACAGCCTAGGGTTGGCAGCTGTACAAGAGTAAGATGTGCTGACCTCGGAAACCTTGGAGGGGGAAGGGGGGGGGGGGGGGGGGGGGGAGGCCGGGGGGGGGGGGGGGGGGGGGGGGGAGAGAGACAGAGACCGCGAGGGGGGTGGAGCCGGGGGGGGGGGGGAGGAGGGAGAAAGTGATGCTCCACTGACATTTGCACCAAAAAAAAAACATGAAAGAAAAAAGTTTTTTTTTTTTTTAAAGTGATAGTTGTACCGAGTGGATTTTTCCAGAGACATGGAAGCATAGATCTTTTTTTTCTGTTCTGTTTTTCACTTGGCCGATCTTCTTCTCCCTCGAAGTTGTCGAGTTTTGACAAGTGCTTTTTTAGTAGTTTTTTTTTTATAATGTCTGTTTTGTATGTTTGTGTTTCCGTTTCAGCAGTTGTGTTTTTGCCAGTTTGTCAGTTTGACAATCAACGAAAAGCGCCAACGCTTTTTGGTGTGTGTGTGTGTTCCCTTTGAATGTGTACAGCTCCAGTGAATTGTACAACCCGCATCGCCGGTAGACGGAGCGAAAAACGAAAATCCAGTTTCCTAGTATTTTTGTTTGTTTAGTTTGTAATGCAGCTCTTTGTGTGTGTGTATTTGTGTGTGTGTGTGTGTGTGTGTGTGTGTGTGTGTCATCTGTTCCTCTCTGCCACAGTCTCTCTCTCTCTCCTCTCTCTCCTCTCCCCCCCTCTCTCTCTCTCTCTCTCATCTCTCTCTCTCTCTCTCTCTGAAAGGAGAATGACACAAGAACTTTGAAATCAAGCAAACTCTGTCAGACCACCACAGATGGTGCACTCGGACATTCCAAGGGTTTCATCTCTCCACCCAAGTTTCGTTAAAATTGATCAGTTTGTTTGTTTGTTTTTTAGTAGGCTTGTTGAGTGGATCCTGACTAGGCCCATTGGTTCGGATCAACACCAGACATGGAACTGGATCCATCCGGAGACCCTAATTATTCCGTCTGTGCACCGCGCGTCATTAACATCAGTCCCTGTAGTTTGGGGGGGGGGGGGGGGGGGGGGGGGGGGGGGGGGGGGGGGGTGGCAAAACGTTTCTAAGCGGATTGTGCATCCGCCCTGTGAGGTAGATCAGCACCACGGACCGGTCCAGTAGCTTCCCCCCCCCCCCCCCCTCCCTCCCTTCCACCTCCTTTCAATCCCCCCCCCCCCCCCCCCCCCCCCCCCCCCACTCCACCTGCCCATCCCCAAACGCAGTTTTTGTTAATTAACGGAAAGAAGACGCACCGCGAACGAGGGTCAAAACTTGGCCACAAATGGCGAAAGCAGCACTAAGATTGTTAAGTTGTTCAACGCCGCGCTGGTCTCCCTTGTCCACCGAGGCAGATCGGGGACAGTGCGATGACGAACACCGCCGGGTTTGTTCTTTCCCTCTCTCTCTCTCTCTCTCTCTCTCTCTCTGACGACTGGATATGGGTGAGTGTCCAGGTTCAGTGGCCAAAGTTCTTCTTCCCAGTCCCGTCAACAGTGGTGTCCCTTAACCTCTTTCTCTGTCTGCTTTAAATCGTGCGCAGCGTGGTCGCGAAACTGAACAGAATGATGTGGGTTAGCGTATATGGACGAGTCCGCACGTAGTGACACCTCCTTGATCAAACTGAAACTGAACTGTCTGTCAGTCTGCTCTGTCTGTCAGTCTGCTCTGTCTCCTCTTTCCCTGTTCTGTTCCTTGGAGGATGGTCCAGGCGAGTCTTTTTTGATCTTGGCGATTTTGTATGCGCGCGCGCGCACATGCACACACAGACACACACACCACACACACGAGAAAGAGAGAGATGTTTCTGAAAAAAAAAAAATGTAACTGCGCGTGTCACCTCTGCCATTCAGATGTTGCGTCACTAGTGACTAAGAGTTGTGAACTATAAACGTAGAAGAAAAGTCGATTCAGCTCATGATTGCGCCCGAGAGACGTGTGCAGAAACAGGAGAGAGAGAGAGAGAGAGAGGGGAATAACCGATAAGATGCAGCTATTTTAATACTTCTGACGCCATCTTATTTTCCACTTTTATGTTTATGTTTAAGGAGAGGCTCGGAGCTTTGCATTCAGTTTTGACGTTTTTTGTTGTTTATGTACTAGGAAAGGGGAGGGGGGTGAGGGAAGGGAGATAGTTGTATTCTTGCGCAGTTTCGGACTCGTGTCTAGGAGTGTGTGTGTGTGTGTGTGTGGTGTGTGTGTGAGAGAGAGAGAGAGAGAGGAGAGAGAGAGAGAGAGACAGACAGACAGAGTGAGAGAGAGAGTGGCCCATATGCACGTGTCGAGTGTTCATTTGTGCGTCGTTAGTCGGTGATCTGCCCTGGACTCCCCACTGAGAGAGACTTGGCAGCAGGCAGTTGGAGCTTTGGGAGCAGGTGAAACGGGCAAATACACAGGTAGGAGGGGCCTGAGTGGCCCAGTGGTTGAAAAGCCATTGCCCTCTCTTTATCCAAGGGTTCGAAGTCAAATCCCGTCTCGGTACAAGTCAAGTTAGAGAGGGGCTTAGTAATTTCTTCGGGGTTAACATCCGGGCGAGACTTCAACCCCTTTCCAGAGTCGTGGTGACTGTCAACGGTTGACCCGTGTGTGAACACATTTGTTTGGGGAAGAAGAAGAAGAAGAGAGAGAGAGAGAGGGGGGGGGAGAGGAGAGAGAGAGAGAGAGAGAGAACAAGTATGTACACACGTTAAAGCTCAGTACATCTTCATAGAAGAGTGGGGCTATCTTGTGTCGATGGTGATGGGTTTCTCAAGCACTGCCATGGGAATGCCGGAGGGGGGGGGGGGGTGGGGGGGTGGGGGGGGGGGGGGGGGGGTGGGTGGGTAGGGGGGATGGAGGGGGGGTGGGGGGAGGTGGGGGGGTGGGGGGGGGGGGGGGGGGGGGGGGCTGGGGCGGTACGGGATGGGGTTCCCAACGTGGGGGGGGGGTGGGGGGGGGGGTGGGGGGGGGGGGGTGTAGACGTCCGGTGGGGGGGGGGGGGGGGTGGGTTCAGTACGAATCTTTTCCCCACGTCTTGTAGACGTCCGGTGGTGATATTGGAAATCTTTTCCCACACTCCGTCATCGTGCCTGTCTTCTTCTTCTTTCTTCTTCTTTTTCTTCTTCTTCTCTTCTTCTTCGTATTCTTCGCCTTCTTCGTCGTCATCTATTTCTTCTTCGTCGTCGTCCTCGTCGTCGACTTTTTGTTTTTGTTTTGTTTTTGACTGCGCTACTATAATTAAAAACGTGAACGCACGCGCGCGCGTACGTACATACACACTCACACTCTCTCATACACACACACACACACCACACACACCACACATGCACACACACCTTCCGCCCCTTCCTCTCTCTCTCTCTCTCTCCTCTCTCTCTCTCTCTCTCTCTCTCTCTCTCTCATGCTCACAGAGAGACGAGGGAGGGAAAAGCGCAGGGATGCTAGAGAAAAATGAAAGAAGAAGATAGGAGGCCATTGGATGCCCGTCGATCTTTTAGAGTGAGGGAGAACCACCAGCCAAAGTGCACCAGATCCACACCCCCTTCCTCAGCCTCCCCCCCCCCTCCAGGCCCCCCCCCCCCCCCCCCCCCCCCATCACCCCTCTACACCCCACACCTCCCCAGAGGTTTTGATCATCCATCGACCTACTCATTGATTGGGGCAGCGGCCCTGCTCCTCCCAGGCAGCCTGCGATCTTCCCGCAGATCGATCAATCGATGCATTGATCGCCTTTCACACTCTGTAGCAGGACACGCGGTCTTTTCGATCGGGGGGGGGGGGGGGGGGGGGAATAGAATGGGGGCTCTCTGATGGGTCAGTGGGGGGTGGAGGGAGGGGGAGGCATCACTTCTGGGCTGGGATACTGGATATTTGCTGAGCTTGTGCTTTTGGGGTAAGGTGCCGGAGGTGGGTGGGCGGGGTTTCAGGATCGCATTTTGTCATTCTGTTTTCTGTATGTTTGCTTGTATCTCTCCCCCTCCATATTACCCTCTCTCTCTGTGTCTCTGTCTGTCTGTCTGTCTGTCTGTCTCTGTCTCTCTCTGTCTCTCTCTCTCTCTCTCTCTCTCTCTCTCTCTCTCTCTCTCTCTCTCTCTCTCTCTCTCTTAAATGAGTAATGTAGATGTAGATATACAAATACACACACACACACACATACATACATACATAGAGAGCTGTGTTTCTTTCTTTCTCCCCCTCTTCCTCTCCTTTCTCCCACCCCACCCTCTTTGTCTGTCTTACCTGTTTGTCTGCCCGTCTGTCTGTTGGTCTGTGTGATTCCTGTTGACGATATTTGAATGGATTGTCTTTGTGTGGAGTGGGCGTGGTGGCCGCTAAAGAAAGGCGAGGGGGTCGGCGGCGGGGGCAGGCGTCGAGTCGCTTGTCTTAATTAGCTTCAGCACTTCAGCCTTTCTGGTGTCACTTGTTCTGCCTCTTCTCTTCTTCGTCTTCTTCTTCATCATCTTCGCCTACTTTTCCTTTTAACTTGGAGAGACAGACAGACAGACAGAGACAGAGAGAGAGAGGTTGCTGCAGGCGATTTGGAAAGGGCAGCAGAGGAGAGGGGGGTGGGTGGGGCGGGGGGGAGGGGGAGAGGGTGGAAGAAAGAGAGAGAGGAGGGAACAGAGACGGGTGAAAGTGGAGAGGGGATGGGGGGAAGGGGTTAGCAGGTAGGACGAGAAGAGGGGTAGGGGGTGGGAGAGAAGAGAATGGGGGATGGCGTACGAAAGAGGGGTGTAGGGCGTCGTATATAGAAAGAAGAACATACATGCGAGCGCGAGCGCGCACACAGAGAGAGAGAGAGTGAGAGAGACAGAGAGAGAGAGAGCGCATACGCGCGCACGAACACACGCTCTTGCTTTCTCTCGCGTTCTCTCTCTCTCTCTCTCTCTCTCTCTCTCTCTCTCTCTCTCTCTCTCTCTCTTCTGCGTACACACGCACATATCCACAGGCACGCTTATGCACGCACGTATACACACGCCCCCCTCCCCGCCCCCCCCCGCGCGCTTTCTCTATCTCTCGTGTCTCAAACACACACACACACACACACACACACACACACACACACACACACACACACACACACAAATGCACTCAGCGCAAATTCGCCCGCACGCACGGGCGCAGAGAGAGAGAGAAGAAGGAAAGGGAGACAGACGGACGGACGCAGCGAGAGAGGGGACGGACGGGGTGGCTAGCTGTGTGTGTTGGCGTGACGCGGAAAGAAGGGGAGTTGTAGTCTAACGGGACAGACACGGCGGAGAGAGAGAGAGAGAGAGAGAGAGAGAGAGAGAGGTCGACCAGGCAAGCAATGCAAGTAGTACAACACATAGACCAGAGAAAATTCCCTTCGTGTGTGAGACAGACCTCACTGGCAAAAGCTTTGGAAGCCAGCCTCTCGAAGCGCGCGCGCGCGCGAGAGAGAGAGAGAGAGAGAGAGAGAGAGAGAGATTGAACGGTGGAGGATAATCGCTACAAGGGGTGGTGGTGGTATGAGGTTAGCGCGCTCCGCGGAAGATTTTGGGCAAGTGGGCGACTGTAATCTGGGATATCGAGCTTAGCTCTCCCTCCACCTGGCCACTGGCACACGGCTTCGTCCGCGTCCGCCGTCATCCCTCACCCTCCACCCTTTCTTCCTTCTCTCCAAGAGTTTGGTGCCAGACAAGACGGAAAAAGCAATGTTGTCGCCCCTGTGAGATCCGGCTTAGCGCCCACATCTTTTCTTTCAGAATCGGAGGGAGGGGGGAGATCGGCGAGTCTCACCCTCCCCCCCTCCTTCTGCTCCCCGCTCTCTTCACCTCTGCACCACCACCTCCTCCTGTTACCGCCGCTCGCTCTCCCAATCATAGCCGGTGTTGGTGGTGGAACTCATCGATAACTGTTGACTGTGATGTGTTTCTTCTTCTCTTTTGCTCCAGTCCGTGTTGTGTGGAACTTCTGACGGCCTCTGTGTGCTGGTGGTTGTAGGGGGTGGTGGTGGTGGTTGTGGTGGTGGCGGAGTCAAAAGCCGGCCTGCGAAGCAAGCCTATGTTTAGACGGCGGGTTGAGGATTGACAGTGGATGATAGCGTGATTTGGTCGTCAGAGAGGGGTGTGTGTGTGTGTGTGTGTGTGTGTGTGTGTGTGTGTGAGAGAGAGAGGGGGGGGGGGGGGGGGGATCAGGTGTGTGTGTGTGAGAGAGAGAGAGAGAGAGAGAGAGAGAGAGAGAGAGCAGCAGCTCGGCCCGTGGTGGTGGTGGTGCTTCATTCTGGGTTTATTGGCGGGCCGTGCGTGTGTGTGTGTGTCTTCCTGTTGTTGTCGGTGCTTCTTTTCTGGAAGCGGGATAGGTGTGTGTGTGTGTGTGTGTGTGTTAACGGGCAGGTAACGGTCCCGTTCTGACGTGTTTGGGGGTCGTCGTGTTGTCGTCACGGGCCAAGTGTGTGCAGTAGGTCACAGATAATTGATCTAGTTAAATAGTCAGCCCATCATCGCAGCTTGACGCTCGTTGGTTCATTACTGAGCCTGTTATCGTCACTTGAAAGCGGTGGCCGTGTCGTGTTTACGTTATCGGCAGTGAGGGGTAACACGGACGTGTTAATCGTTCCTGCTTTGATTAGCTTCTTGACATTTGT
>JADBJO010004206.1:205430-208303 GCA_016801955.1 Conus betulinus | reverse complement strand
TCGCTAAATGGCTGCTTAATGAATCTTATCACGAAAAGAAAGGGGAAAAAAAAAAAACAAAAACAAAAAAAAAAAAAAACGATTCTGCCAAAACTTCGGCACTTTAAAACAAATCTTAAATAAATGTTAGCGAATCGCCAAGAGAAACGTGAACAAACGGGTCACAAGACAAAACACGGGCGCGTTTCGACCTCTAAGGTCTTCTTCAGGCAAGACACAAACAAATAGGACAATGAAAAATGAACGAATTTGTCACTTCTCTTTGATCTCTTCAGCGCAAGGTACGCAGGCGTTGTCTTGGCGGTTCGCTAACATCTATTTACGATTTGTTTAGATTTCCGCCTGCAATCGTCTCACTTTGCAACTAGATCTTCGGCACTTTAGTTTGAAGATTTAACTTTATACCAAACCGCTTTGCGTTATTGAAACGTCATTCCAAAACAAATTTGGAAGCCTTAAAACTCAGCAGACAGTCTGGTCCTTGTTTTTTTTTTTTTTTTTTTTTTTTTTTAAGCGAAATGATGGCAGACGGAAAGTGAAACAAAACTTAACAGAAAAATTTACTGTTCCGCCGAACGAAAGAGACCAATGTGTTTACAAGCACAAACCGTGTTGTAATTTTTTGTTCTTTCTTTCGTTCAGTGGAACAGTAATTTCTTTTAAGTTTTTTTTTTTTCTTCTGTTCAACAAGGCTATTATCGGTTGTCCATTTTTGTTTTTTGTTTTGTTTTGCAGTCCTAAATTTTCGCATCCGTCCTAATTTCAAAGCTAACATAAAGCAGGTTAGGTCTGGAAATCCTATCCTTCATTCAGTTACTCTTTGGTGTAATTATCTGCTATTCAGCCCTTTTGTTTTATCCATACACAACTTTTTATAAAGCACACGAAACGCTTAAAAAAATTCGTTGGACGTATTTTTGGTGAAAGATCCTAAACATAAACACTTTTGGACAGAATTAGGATCGATTTCAGAAAACAGCCGTTCTTCCAAGAGGTGTGTGAACATGTTTTTTTAGGCCACAGTGTGTGTAACTGTTTCATTGTCATTAACTTTTCAGTATAGTTTACCTCTGTACAGTCAGTGAAATCAACCGTGATCCATATTCTGATAATATGCTAGATTGGGGGGAGGAAGGGGGGGGGGGGGGGGGGGGGGGCGCTCCCATTCCATTCAGAGAGGTGTTATATCTCGTCCTAGCCAGGTAGCAGATGTTGTTCGCAGTTCATATCTAATCCCCCCCCCCCCCCCCCCCCCCCCCCACCCACCCACCCCCAAATCCTGTCAAATATACAAAACATTTATTGATTTGTGTTTTTTTGTGTTTTTTTTTTTCAGTGTAAATGCGGAAGAGTGAAAGTGTGTCAGCACACTAAGCATTAGAACATAAATAAACCCAGACGTTGTGTGTTCAAAACGCAAAAAAGCTCCCCCCCCCCCCCCTACCCCCCCCTACACACACACACACACACACAACACACACACACACAAAACAACAACAACGGACAAACACAACAACAAAACCTAAAATAGCAAGCATCGGTAAACCTGAAACATATCCAATGGTGTGTACTATGCATGGTGTGTGAGGCTTTGAATTAAAAAAAAAAAAAAAAGGGAAACGTGGGGAGAAAAAAAAAGTGGAGGATGGAGGATCCATTAATCAAAAAAAAAAGAAAAGAAAAAAAAAGAAAGAAAGAAAGAAAGAAAAAAAAAGAAAGAAAAAAAAGAAAAAGAATGTGGGCAAAAAGGAGGTTGGAGACCCCAGAATTTTTTTTTTATTATCATTTATGTATCTATGTATATATTTAAGTATTTGTTCATCTATTCACTCATTCAGGTTTTTTTTTTTAATTCATCCATATAATTGTTTACTTAGTAAGTTGTGTTTCTTCTTTTACTTATTCCTATTTACATGACTTTTGTCTTCTCTTGACGCCCGTCTCTATGGTCAGTCCCCACTGGCAGCTCCATGGAACTGCTGGCTGCACATGGTCGCGCCCTCCACAGGGAACGCGGGGGATCACTCACGCTGGCTCCACGACTCCATCTATCACTTTTACAATGTGCAGAGCTTAGGAACAATTCAAGTAAAACAAACAAAAAAAGACAGATGATAACACAACTTCTGTGTGTAGGAACCCGTAGTCGATGGAAAACGCTGTCATGATATTGATGAGACAGTATGTGAGTCATACAAACAAAAAAAATTACAAAGTGTTATCATTTAATAGTTGACAACTAGCGATCTTTACACTGATATACCATACTGTTGTGCCGTATCTGCTGATTGATCAACTCGCAGTTACCACCCCCATCAAGGCCGACTGTAGAGGTCAATCATTCAAGGCCATGCGAGCACCTGCTTCCGACTGAGATCAATCATCGGATTTTTTTTTTTTTTTTTTTTTTAATTCATCGGCTGAGTCGTCAATAACGCGGAGAAACTGACGCACGTACTATCACTGTGAATCACATTTCATCCGCTCGGTCGTAAATATCACGGGAGGAAAAACTGACAAAATCTAACTATGAGTGTGAACTAAACTTTCATCCGCTCACTTGTCAATACCTCGGAGAAATTGACGCACGTAAGTATCAGTGTGAACTCACGATTCATTCGCTGAGTTGTCAATAACACGGAGAAAACTGACGCATGTGACTAACACTGTGAACCATGTTTCATCTGCTCAGTTGTCAATAACACGGAGAAAAGACGCACGTAACTATCAGCTTTAAACTCACGTTTCATCTGCTCGGTTGTCAATACAGGAGAAAACTGACGCATGTGATCGTCTGGGTGAACTCACGTTTCATCCGCCCAGCTGTCAATACCACGGAGAAACCGACTCATGTAACTGTCAGTATGAATCAC
>JADBJO010004206.1:190430-192930 GCA_016801955.1 Conus betulinus | reverse complement strand
ACGCGCGCGCGCACGCGCGCAAGCGCACAAGCACAGATAGGCATGCGCCTACGTGCATGCACCACACACACACACACACACACACACACACACACACACACACACACACTCGCACACTCGCACGTATGCACGCACACACACACGCACGCACGCACGCATGCACGCACACACACACGCACACACACATACACACACACACACACGCACACACCACACACACACACACACACACACACACACACACACACACGCACACACACACGCACACACACACACACACACACACACACACACAACTCATTGCGCGCGCGGGTTTCTATGACAGAGAGAGAGAGAGAGAGAGAGAGAGAGAGAGAGAGAGAGAGAGAGAGAGAGAGGAGGAGGAGGAGGAGGAGGAGGAGGGAGAGAGCGAGGGATCGAGGGGAGTGGGGGAGGGAGGGAGTCAATTAACACAATTATCTAACGCCAGGCATCCAAGCGGTCAGCATGATCACACGTCAGAAGATGGCTCGTTGATTTATGAGTTCAAATAGCCTTTGATTTCTAATCCGCATTCCTCTCTCTGGTCTACTGAACAGGAAATGGGCATGGCTCCATTTTGGTTGAACATAAAATGCATGTGTATTATATCAAATGATTTAATTATCATTCAAGCATTTGGCAACACACGGGTGTGTGTGTGTGTGTGTGTGTGTGTGTGTGTGTGTGTGTGTGTGTGTGTGTGTGTGTGTGTGTGTGTGTGTGTGTGTGTGTGATCTGCTTCACCTATACAGTGTATTAGAAAGTAAAGTTTGTGTCTGATGTGACTGTAAAATAGGACACAGCATACCAACAGAATTGTTCTTTGTGCGTGCCTATTCATTTTCAAATCAGTAACACCAAATACAAACCTAGCGAACATAGCATGTTTAAAACTTGTGTGTAGTTGCCATTGGCAACGGTGTGCATTCCCTCGGAAGAAACTGTACAATCTAAACCTATCGCTTCCCTTCGTCTTAGACTTCGTTGCCTGTTGTAAAAAGAAACCTTCATCATTCTTTGTTTGAACATTTTCAAAACATCGCTGGCAGTTTCATTTCAGATGTCCACACGTCACCAAAAGCCATGTCTAATCAAACATGTTCTCTAATCTCCAGTTTAAAACAACTGTTGGTCTTCCTCCATCGCCGCCTAAAAACTAAATGTATAGGTGTTGTAAGCTCTTGAAATAGCGAACGTTGTAAGATTAACTTTCGCAAAGAGAAAAACCTGCAGCGCAGACTACAAACGTGAACGTTGCATGACTTTAGTTTTACAGAACAACGTAGACTGCAAACGTAAAAGTCCTACGAGCAAATTTTTGCAGAGCGAACTAGTAACCTAGACTACAAACATAACTGTTGTATAATCAACTTCTAGCAACGTAGCCTACACAACCTCAACTTGGTCTGATTAACTTCTGTAGAGTACCAGTGACGTAGGCTTGGAACACAGCGGACATTCTTCTTGCTTCGTCACATGCCAGATGCTCGGATGTTTTTTTTTTTGTTTGTTTTGTTTTTGTTTTTGTTTTTTTGGGTTTTTTTCCCCACAGTTCACCTCCCTCCGTAAAATGCTATTGCCAGGGGAAAGATGTGCTGACCTAGTTATATTAAAATTGAGTGGCTCCTGGACTTAGTTGTATTAAAATGAGTGACACTTGGCCTTAGTTCCATTAAACTGAGTGACCTCTGAACCTAGTTACATTATACTGAGTTCTTAGTTGCATTATATTGAGTAATCCCCGGGCTTATTTACATTATACTGAGTGACCCCCAGACTTAGGTACATTAAATTCAGTGCCCCCTGTACTTAGTTACATTAAACTGAGTGTCTCCTGGACTTAAATACATTATATTGAGCGACCACTGAACTTATAGTTACATTAAATTGAGTGACCCCTGGACTAAGTTACATAACATTGAGTGACCCCTGGACTTAGTTACATTAAATTGAGTGACGCTTGGACTTAGTTACATTAAATTGAGTGACCCCTGAACTTAGTTATATTAAACTGAGTGACTCTTGGACTGTGCTACATTAAATCTGAATGACCCATGAACTTATAGTTACATTAAATTGAGTGACCCCTGAACTTAGTTACATAAATTGAGTGACCCCTGGACTTGGTTACATTATACTGAGTGACCTTGAACTTAAGTTACATTATACTGAGTGACCCCTGGACTTTGTTACATGAAACTGAGTGACCCTTGAACTTAAGTTACATTATACTGAGTGACCCCCGGACTTAGTTACATTATACTGATTGACCCCTGGACTTAGTCACATTAAAATGAGTGACCCCTGGACTTAGTCACATCAAAATGAGTGACCCCTGGACCTCAGAAGCACATAGCAACATCAGTTTGGCTTGTAAAACCTTTGTAATGGCCCGTTCGTCAAAATCCACGTTTCCAAACTGTCGGCTTTTACTTCTCCAGACAGCGTCGTCTTTAAAAAAAAAAAAAAAAAAAAAAAA
>JADBJO010004206.1:177930-185430 GCA_016801955.1 Conus betulinus | reverse complement strand
TGGTGGGTGTTTTGATGATCTGATGTAAATTCACACCCTTATCGTTTGGCTCCATGGGCTGTTTGGTTTCATAAGATCTACATTGAAGTCGCCGAGTAAAACAATCTCTTTACATTCTAAGGAAACTGCGTCCATCATAGTAATAAATTTATCAGTCCAGCTGACTCTTTCTGCTGGGTTCCGATAGCAAACCCGATTAAAATGGATCGTGATTTGTTCAGTGCGATTTGTATCCACACTGCTTCTACGTCATGCTGTTCTAGGTGGGAAAGTCTCTTGAAGTTGAGAGATTCACTGACATACACTAGAAGACCTGTCTCTTTGTCTTTAATAGGGTCTTTTCGAACAATGTTATAACCTGGGATTGATACATCTTTATCGCTAATGTAGGTATTTAGTCTTGATTCGGAGAGACCCAGAACATGGAATGGCTTTTGGTGGTTTGATATTAGGGTCGAGATATCCGAGATTTTACTGACTGCACTATTGATATTTAAATGGCTACTACAAAAGCAAACGACAAAATCTTGCATGCATCCACATGCGCGCGCGCGCGCGTTCACACACACACACACACACACACACACACACACACACACACACACACACACACACACACTTTTTGTATTAATGAAATCTACAGTCATAAAGATATGCAAAAAGTGTGGGAAAAAATGAAAACCATGAAGAACGGAATTAATTTACCACAATGTCCCATAAGATTGAAGAACACAGATCTATCCACTAATAATGAAAAAGCAGCAGAAGCATTTGCAGAGATGTTTGCCAGTTATAGTAGAAATGCAGGTCTATCAACTGAAAGTAAAGAGTATAGAGAAAGTGAAGAGCAAAGTAAAACAAAATCAAATCATGATGATAATGAGTTCACAAGGAAGAGCTATGTAAACTCTGAAATAACACTTGAGGAAGTAAAAGAAAGTATTTTACATTTGAGTAAAGCAAAAACATCTGTTGGATTAGATGGAATATCTTATGAAATGTTAAAACACTTACCTTACAATGTTCTTGAATTTTTACATATATTCATACAAAGATGTTGGGTAAAGGGGAATGCCTTCTGTTTGGAAGCGATCAATTGTTATTCCTATACATAAGCAGGGAAAGCCTAAAGCAGACAGAAACAGCTATCGACCCATCTCGTTAACATCACACGTTTGCAAACTTATGGAGAAAATAATATTAAACAGATTAGTCCATTTTTGCGAAAAACAGTGCATTATACCCCTAAATCAAGCAGGCTTTCGGAAAGGCCGATCAACTACAGAACATCTAGTGAAACTAACAACACAAATCAAACAGCAGTTCGCGAGGCGGAAGAATATCCTTGCAACTTTTTTTGACGTTAAGAAAGCTTATGATCAAGTATGGCACTACAAATTATTGCAAAAGCTTAAGGAAAACAATATTAATGGTAATATGTATAACTACATTACAAATTTCCTTTCACATCGTTATACAAGTAAGAGTAGGAAACACGTACTCGAACCCCAGAGAACTTCAGATGGGATTACCTCAAGGTTCAGTTATTTCTCCTGTTTTTTTAATATACTCATAGCCGATCTCCCAAAGAGATTGTCAAACGACTCAGTTTTAGTCCAGTACGCTGACGATATATGCATGTGGATGAAGGTAACAATGAAACGCAATACACCCACTAGAGCATTAAACTATACAAAAAAGTTACCAAAAGGAATTGGATGAAATCACTAGTTTTATGAATGAAAATGGTTTGTCACTATCTTTAGAAAAAAACAAACATGGTCCTTTTTAACTCAGGTTATAACCCAGAAAAAAATGCCTATATTCAGCATTAATGGAATTGCCCTTAAGTTTGTGCAAAGTGTTAAGTTTCTAGGTGTTTATCTGTCATCAAAACTTACCTGGAATCAACATATAAATCATATACTTGATAAAGCACGAAAAGCATTAAATTTTCTCAAAATTATTAGTAAACAACGTTGGGGTCAAGACACTAAAGCACTTTTATGTCTTGCAAACTCACTTGTCCGATCTCGTTTAATATATGCCCAAGAAGTTTTCTTTAATGCACCCAAGCACCTATTATCCAAACTTCAAAGCATAGACTGCAAAGCTGTTAAACTGCACTTGGGGTTCCAATACATGCTTCCAATCTAGGATCCTATAAAGAAGCGGGTGTTCTTCCTAGAGACGACAATAGGAAAAATTCTTGCGCTAAATTTATAGTAAAGTCTTTTGCTTTTGATACATTTTGTAAGGAAGAAATTAGATTAGACTCCGCAAAAGATTTTGCTAAAAGAGCTAAAACAATACACTCTTTACAATCAATCAATTCCTACGCCACTGATATAATCAATTCTAAAGAATTAAAACACAAAGAAATAGCAACTAAGCCACTGTGTTTCACCAGTAGCACCCTGGGAGCATATTAAACCTGCTTTTGATATTGACGATACGAATTTAAACAAAAATCAATCTCCAAATGTCTTGAAAAATTTAGTAAACATAAGCATTGAAAACAAGTATACTGACTATATCAAGATTTACACAGATGGGTCTGTATAGAAAATGGCAGTGCAGGATCAGCATTTTTTATTCCTTCCTTGAAAACATTAAAACGTTATAATATTGGTAAGCATTATTCCATTTTCACTGCTGAATTAACGGCCATTTTAATGGCGTTACATCATATTAAAGAGTTACCTTTAAATGCATGCAAAATATTATTTTTGTGTGGATTCAAAATCAGTATTATATGCTATCAAAGGTCAAAATACCAAGACACGGGTTGAAATGACACACGAATCAAGCACTTAATACATCACTTAGCAAGCAAAGATATCAGTGCTACTTTTTATTGGATTCCATCTCACTGTGTGGAATTCTCTCTAATGAACAGGTAGATCACGCTGCCAAGAGTGCAGCACGCAATGCTGCAGGGACAATTAACTTAATGTTAAGCTAGATCTACATGAATATTATAAATACTTTGACAAGTTAGCAAAGGATAATTTTGTTGACAAGTTGAAGACCTCAGATATACAATATTCACATAATTGTGTAAAAGTTTGTGATACACTGCATTCGGATATATAATTAAGAGTTTAAGTCAAATTAAATCCAGATCAATTACGTCTTTGATGTTTAAAATTCGTCTAAATGCTCTCAAAACAAAATTTTGTAAAGATATTATTTGTGTTTGTGGGAGTCAAATTTCTACGAATCATCTGCTTCTGCACTGTCCTGCCATCAAAGCTCAAATGCTCAAAAATGGAGGCACTGCGCTCAAACATCGAAATCCGATAACATTACAGAAAATAGTTAATGACCTTGATCTTCTTAAGCTGTTTTCAGAAACTTTGCATTCTAGTTCTGTTGGTATTTTTCTTTGATCGTTGTTGATAATGTTGAGATTATTTGTGTTTGTAGAATCTAAAATTTAAGAATGGCATTGATGTTACATTTACTCAAAAACACTCAACACTTTAAAGAATCTCTCACATGCCTTTTTTTTTTTTTTTTTTTTTTTGTCTAATGTCACACACACACACACACACACACACACACACACACACACACACACACACACACACACGCACGCACGCACGCACGCACGCACACTCACACACACACACACACACACACACACACACACACACACACACACACACACACATGAAGGAATCGATCTAATGAACAGCAACAACATCTACAAACTATACAGTATCGTTTATACAGTATTCTTTCTTCGTATCATATGGCATGGAGAGGAATATCATGATGTCTAAGATATGTCGTGTACTTTTGAGTTTTTAGTGTCTGAAAGAGAAATGCTTTGTAAGCTGATTTAAACGAGCTAATACTATTTTTTATCTTTCATGGAATTTGGTAAAGAGTTCCAAAGGGCCCCTTCTGAGTAGGCGAGGCTCGTGATAAACAATCAATGCTGGGTTTTCTGATTACAATATTATTCGTGTATCTTGACTGATTTCGACAGAAATGGTGTGGTTAGTGTAACAGTAGCAACTCCATTCATAATTTAATACATCACACCTGCTTTGTTATACTGTAGTTTATACCATAATGAAAGGATATCCAGCGCTATGTAGTCTTCAGTCGTCAAACTTGTAGATTTTAAACTTCTAACTTCAGAGAGCGTTTATAGATCCTGTTCAGATATTTTGATGTATTTGCACTGCATAGATCATAGAGTGTTGACGCATAACTGATAGATGATGAATTAATGCATGAAAGAATTTCTTTCGAGCTGTAACATCGAGGACATTCTTGATTTTTGAAAGTTGAAATAATTTTTGGGAAATACGTTTGCATAAGCGGTGACCAGGATATATTCTTGTCGATAGTAACACCTAGAACTTTGTGAGTATCAAGTTCATGAATGACTGTTTTACCTATGTGTATAGAAGGCAGACTGAAGGCAATTTTTTTGCCATTTTTGTCGCGAAGGTATTATCTGTATTTAGGTTTTTGGTCGTTCAGTGACATGTGATTCAGCTCAGTCCAATCAATTAAGTGATTAACATTGTTCTGCAAAGTCAAATTAGAATGGCCCGAATGAATAGCTGCAGAGAGAGAGAGAGAGAGAGAGAGAGAGAGAGAGAGAGAGAGAGAGAGAGAGAGAGACAGACAGACAGACAGACAGCAGACAGGCAGACAGACAGACATGTACAGAGACAGATAGAGTTTCAGCTTCAGGTTCATCAAGGAGGTGTCACTGCGTGCGGACTAGTCCATATACGCTACACCACATCTGCTAAGTTTCGATATCATACTGCGCATGATTTAAATCTGATCAATAAATGTATGAATGACTGAGATCAGAGAATTTAAGAAGAGGGCCTCATGGCTACGACTTAGCAGATGTCTGACATGTGCACTAGCTGAAACTATGTGATGCCTGCTTGGCCTTCGTTCTGTGCAGGTCAGACACAAGCTAGAACAGGCGAAGGCATATTTTGGAGCACTTGAAAATCCCCAAAAGCCACTACATGCGGCAGTCAAGGAAACAAAAGACGCTTGTCCAGGACGTGGAAAGTTATGGATGGGTTAGGAAAAAGGCAGTATGCAGCTAGTGTGCCAGTTATCAGAAGTCAAAGAAACGAAGGAACGGGAAAAGTATCCAGACACTTCAAACACATCTACCAGACTGCAAGCTCCAGAACTCGAGAGACACTGTCGAGAATTGCCAGACGGCAAAAACAGCACAGAAATTCAGATTCAGGTGGAAAACCTCGGTACAAAAGACGATAATTAATACTGTATACATGACGGTACTGTTGCCAAACGTAAGCCAGGCTGGGGATACACAGTGAAGCGAAATGGCCGGACTATCCAGGAAGAAAACGGTGCATATATAGTTTAACAACTTCAAGCCTTACAGTGGAGGTAGCAGCAGTGACACAAGCACTCCACTGGCTCTCATCCATAGACCAGCTTCGTGTTCAAGCCACGGTACTGACCGACTCCGTAAGCCTACTTCAAAATGTGGAAAGTGGAACGGGGAGTCCTGCTTGGCATAAAGTAATGCGCACTCTTCCACCGAAACACTCACATGGATGTTCTGCCCTGGACATGCAGATGTCAAAGGAAAATCACAGAGCAGACACACTGGCAGGCAAGGCAACGACAATCACTGGATTACAGCTTGGCCGTTCTGATGCGACTAGAAATCTAAAGAACCACCTCAACGATCAAAATCAAAGCCACTACACTATCGACCATCTTTCAGAGCTCAACATCAAGAGAGGAAGTGGCGCACACCCAGACTTAACGGAGGAACAGAGAGAAAGAGAGAGAGAGACAGAAAGACAGAGACAGAGATAGAGACAGACAGACAGAGAGTGAGAGACAGAGACGGAGACAGACAGAGCAATCAGAAAAACCAACAAAGAAGCGATCATGCCGCGCGGGATAACTAAGTAAAACAAGTGACCAGAGCACGGCAGCACAGGCTCTTCACGCTGTTGTCTGCAGACGCCACGCTGGGCCCTCTGTACCAAACAGGTTCTGAGACAGGGAGTACACTGGCCAGGGGATTAACTGTAGATTAGCCGGGATTAAGGACCCTCGGCCAGACACGTCAGACCTTAATGGACCTCGTACATCTGGGGCCGTCTCCACTCTCTTGTCTCATGAACTGAGATTTTGCTTTGGCTCTCTCTGTCTCGCTGTGTCTGTCTCTCTGTCTCTGTCTCTGTCTCTCTCTCTCTCATCATGGATACAGCTATCAATAAATTCATATATTTCTTTAAATCACAATATTTCACTGATTAAGGTATTTCACACACACACACACACACACACACACACACACACACACACACACACACACAC
The DNA here is from genome assembly GCA_016801955.1 of Conus betulinus. NCBI lineage: Eukaryota > Metazoa > Mollusca > Gastropoda > Neogastropoda > Conidae > Conus > Conus betulinus. The sequence continues at coordinate 179,076 of JADBJO010004206.1, read as the reverse complement.
ACACACACACACACACATCTTGTCATTCTAAACGGGAAGATTTACTATATCCCAATATCATATACCCCCTCAGCCCTTTTGCGGTCGGCTGGGCTATAAGCAACATTACCTTTACCTTACCCCTCAGCAATACAATTCTGACAGCTGAACCAACCAAAGAACACAGCAGTATTTACTGAACTCCAGAAGGGCTCAGACGATTCTAGACCTCTTATTCTCCATCGTACTTTCAACTATTCTATTGTCATTCATAATGCAACTTAATGTTTCAGCAAACTTCATTTTCGCGCTTGTACGGAGTTCAGTCTTCTACATGATAACACTATTTTTCTTTTCTCCGCTATCTGGCTGATGTCCATACTGGTATGGCAGCAAGATTTACTGCCCTTGATGATACATTTTCAGTTAGTTTCTAAGTGAGGTAACTGCTGACGGAAACTGAAACAAACTTTAAAAAATACCATTCCGCCGGACGAAAGGGACAAACAAATCACAAAGAAAAAACACACGACGGGCTTCGACCTCTTTGGTCTTCTTCAGGCAAGATAAACCACATTCACGACAATGCAAACGAAGAACGTCCGTTCTGCGCCCCATTTGAGGAGATGAAATGATTGCCCGTTCTTCGTTTTCTGTGTCCGGAATGCTGTTTATTCTTGCCTGAAGAAGACCTAAGAGGTCGAAACGCGTCGTGTTTTGTCTTGTATTCTGTTATTCCCTTTCGTCCAGCGGAATACTTTTTTTTCTTTTCAGTACATTTTTTTGTTGTTGTTGTTTAGTGTTTATTCAGTCTGCGAGTTTGATGGAAACGGTACTGACTGTCATTGAAGAAAACTCCCTTTCCATTCCGATCGTTGGCACCCCCATGAAGAAGAGACGACGCGACAGTCTGGCAGCGTGTGGGGACCTGACAATGACGTCTGGTGAGCCGTGAATATACAGACTTGACAGCCACGCGTCTCAAGCTTAAAAAAAAAAAAGATTTCTTATGCTGTGCAATAAATCATTATCTACTTTGACTTTAACTTATCTGAATTTTTTTTTCTAAGTGACAGGAGGTCAAACTGACACTGTTGGGTGGGTGGGGTGAGGGTGGGGGGGGGCGAGCTGGAAGAGCTGGAGAATGAAGGAAGGGGGGAGGGGAGG
>JADBJO010004206.1:165430-167930 GCA_016801955.1 Conus betulinus | reverse complement strand
TTGTGAATGATGTCATCGGTTGAAATTATTTAAAAAAAAAAAAAAAAAGTGAAATGATCGGTGTGTGTGTGGGGGGGGGGGGGGGGGGGGGGGGGGGGGGGGGGGGGGGGGGGTGCGTGTTCTTCTGATCTGTTATCGGTTTTACTTTCAAGTACTGGCTCAAACTTACGCTAGGCCTAACAACGCTTACATGGATTACATAGTCATTTAGAGCAAAATCGTAAGTGTGACGCGTGGCCTGCAATGTACTTTGATTCAATTCAATTCAGTTCAGTTCAATCAATTCAATCAACTTTACTGTCCATCGGAAATTTTTCTGCTGCTCCACATCATTTCACAAGTACATAAGACATTACAACGAGACATTATAAATCGTTACAAAAAAAAGCCTGTGTTTAGTATACGTATTTGTATATACATCAACACTCACACCCCCCCACCCCCCCCCCCCACCCCCACCCCCCCACACACACCTGCACACACACGTGCACACCCCGCCCCCCTCAACACACACACACACACACACACACACACATACACACACGCGCGCGCGAAATAAAACAAACATTAAATCCATAAGACATAAAACATTACATAGATTTTATCATAAAAACAATACATAAAAACACAAACTCACCCGCACCAACGCCCAAACACTAAAAACATACACACATGCGTACCCCCCACCCCCACCCCTCCACACACACACACACACACACACACACACACACACACACACAATGGGGACACTTTGCTACGCTTGCATAGTGATTTAGAGCAAAAATCCTAAGTGCAGCGTGTGGCCTGCAATGTGCTTTGATTGGTAAGTTATGTGGTTGAGGGGAACACTTTGACAGTCTGGGGAGAAAGGCGATTTGGGAACAATGGCGAAGACTGATCAAGATTTTCACTTCTCAGATGGATTTCAGTCACGTGCCCTTTCTCACCCGCCAAGGGGAGGGGGCTGGGGGGGGGGGGGGGGGGGGGATCTGGGCGTGGAGCGTTTACGGATTGTTACACCGCTTTTTGAATGGTAATAAATTGGTGGGGGAAAACAAAAGACTGGCTAAGCGAACAACACTGTCAGATGTTTCCATCGCCAGTGCAGCTGTGTCTCTGAGGTGTGCAAATGGCCCACATACAGCAACAGAGACAGATGGACACACGGAAAGGACGAAATGATCAATAGAGAACAGAGTTTGTTTACGTCGCACAGGTGTTTTCAGATATTTGATCCCAGCAAAGAAAGAAAAGAGGGGGAAAGACGAGAGAGAGAGAGAGAGAGAGAGAGATAGAGAGATAGAGAGAGAGAGAGAGAGAGGAGAGAGAGAGAGAGACGAGAGAGAGAGATGAGATAGAGAGAGAGAGGATGAGAGAGAGAGAGAGAGAGAGAGAGAGAGAGAGAGAGGAAAATAGGAGTGGACGGAGGAAGAGGGAGGGAAAGAAGGAGGGGGGACATAGGTTCTGGTAGGGGGGGGGGCGGGGGGGGGGGGGGGGGGGGGAAGGGGGGGGGGGGGGGGGAGAAGGGGGGGGGGTAGGAGGATGGGGGGGGGGGGAAGAGGGGGTGAGAGGGAAAAAGGAGAAAAAAAAGTGAAGAAAAAGGAGCGGGTGAAAAAGCGGGTGTGAAAAACAAAATGTCCTTGAGCCTGTATAAAGTTTGAAGAGATGTTTCCGGATATTTAATCTGGACAATGTAGACAACCTTACAGTACTGAGAGAGAGAGAGAGAGAGAGAGAGGAGAGAGAGAGAGAGAGAGAGAGAGAGAGAGAGAGAGAGAGAGAGAGATGGAGAGGGAGACAGACAGAGACAGATAGACAGACAGATAGACAGAGACAATCGTAGATAGACAGTTTAAAGAACGAAAAAAAAAACCCACAAAAAATACGACAGGCAGATACACGGTTATACAGCAAGCAGGTAGAGAGATAGGCAGGCAGGTAGGCAGACAAAACAGAGAGACAGACAGGAAGATAGACAGTAAGTCAGACAGGCAGGCGGGCAAAATAGGCAGAGAGACAGACAAATGGACAGACAGACAGACAGACAGGTAGACAAATAGATAGCGAGATAGATAGAAAGACAGATAGATGGATAGATAGACATATATCATACAGACAGATATATAGATAGAAAGATTGACAGATATATTATATATATATATATATATATATATATATATATATATATAGATAGAGAGAGAGAGAGAGGAGAGAGAGAGAGAGAACAATTGAACAATTGAACACAATTGAACACAATTTTAATGTTTCAGGCCTCCGGCCTATAACAATGTGAGGTGCAGTGCACACATAACAAAAAAAGGAGAAATGATAACAAAAAGTATATTTTTCGATGTACTAATAATGCTTCTTTATGAGGGTAACTGATTATTCATACTGTAAGAGATATGAGTTGTTCTCTTTTTTTCAAAGCATAATAAATGTACATAGCAATATCTCTTGTAATATGCACATTTTCGTTTGCAAGTAATTGTTTTAGTTC
>JADBJO010004206.1:155430-160430 GCA_016801955.1 Conus betulinus | reverse complement strand
ATATAGCCCCACCAACCACTATGGGAGTTTACAGGGTGATCAACACACAGGAAAAACATTACATCCTGAGAAAGGGAAAATGGTCACATCACGAACAAAGAAAACAAAACGTTTCAGATGACGAAGACTATATGGACATACACCTGATACTTTGGTGTAATAATGTATGACGACAAAGACACCATGTACAACATGGCTGCTAATCTATTGACATCCCAAAGGCTGATAAGATTTGACCATGCTGAGAGCTCCAGCCCTCCCATTTCATTTACCACTTCCAAATTTGAAAAAAAAAAAGCTGAAAAAAATCATCATCATCACCATCATCGTCATCGTTATCATTATCATTATTATCATCATCATCATCATCATCATCATCATCATCATCATCATCATCATCATTGTTATCATTATTATGAGTTCTTAAAACGCCTATCCTCGGCTAGAGACCGAGCTGTAAGCGCCTTATAATTCACGCTCTCGTGTACACAGTGGGCTGCCTACCCGGGTAGAGCCGACAGAAGAGCTGCCTGCTGGGTACTCCATTCTGACGTTTCCCGTAACATTCGGTCGAATATCAGTCACCCTGTTTTTTCGTTCATTCTTTCGGTGCCTGCAATGCGCACACATGTCATCCGTACCAACGGCCAAAACTGCCCTATTTCCGAAAGTTGGAATTTTACATGAATGCAAGATGTTATGCTTGCGTTCATACACAGAACTTCGGCTTATAGTCTCATTCGAAGGATTTTCTTTTTTAAATGGTGTCAAAACGAATGTTAACTCCGAGGGAATTGGAGTAGTAAGAAAAAATGTTAACTCTAAGGGAAGAAAAAAAACCCTTAACTGAAACGACCCAGTGGGTGATTCGAACCCGCAACCCCAGAATCACCAAGATCTCGAGTCCGGCGCTCTACCAACTGAGCTATTCCGTTTAATCCACTGAAAGGTAACAAACAAGACAAACACACAAACCGGCAAACAGACACTGCAGAACGGACAGCCAGTGTCGGCTGTGGCCAGTGTGTGCAATGTCCACCACATAGCCACCAAATGTTGACAAAACGGCTGCCAGGCCATATTATAGTGACCAGAAAATATGCCTAAGAGTGCCACCAAATGTCCACAACAAGGCAACCAGGCCATATATAGTGACCAGAAAAAAAGTGCCTAACAGTTTCCCAACACAAAGACTTGAGAATGTCTTTTTTAAAGGCAAGAAAAACAGTAAGCAACAGCAAAGACTGAAAGAAAAAGAAACAGGCAGAGTTAAAGAGAGTGGCAGAAAAGAGGAAGTTACCAGCACAGAATTTACAGAAAGCGGGACGACAAGACACTGACACAGAGAGAGCTCCCGGCAGCCTCAAAAGGGATTCGGTAAAGTCTTAATAATCGAGTTTTCTCACGCTTTTTGAAACAGTAAGTGAAATTCCTGACGACGACATTCCTAAAATGGACTGTACAGTCTATTCCAAACATTTACTTTCAAAGTGAGGTGACTGTAGGCGGAAATCAAAACACACTTAAAAGTTAAATCACTGTTCCTCCGAACAAAACAGGCAAACAAATGACATCCATTTTGTGCCCCAGTTAGAGAAGATGCGTGATTGTTCGTTCGTTTTCATCGTCTTGAGCGTTGTTTGTCTCGTTGAAGACGACCAAAGAGGTCGAAACGCGTCGTGTTTTGGTCTTGTGATTTTTTTTTTTTTTTTTTTTTTCGTTCGGCGGAACACTATTTTCACTTTTCAGTCTTTTCGAAACAGTTTCAGGCTCAGCAGACCAAACCAGATACCTTCAACAGTGAACAGTGTTTTTGCAGGCTGGGTTCTCCCCCCTTGAGAAACATGGCGTTCACGCTTCAAGTAAGAGTTAACCTACAGGTCGTCGTAGCTCCACGATCTCTTCCACCTGCAGTGTGCGAGGCAGACTTCAATGAGAAGAGAACCCGGAGTTCCATTTCGGTCCGCGACTTTGTTAGGAGGACTACTAATGCTTCGTTCAATGAAGGAACGGCGTAAAAAGCGGGCGGTGCATTGCGTCTCTCGGACATGTTCGTCACAGGTATGACCTCTGTCTGTCTGTCTGTCTGTCTATCTCTCTCTCTCTCTCTGTCTACGTCTCTCTCTGTCTCTCTCTCTCTCTGTCTGTCTGTCTCTCTCTCTCGCTCCCTGTATGTGTCTGTCTCTCCTTCTGTCTGTCTATCTGTCTCTGTCTCTCTCTTCTCTTCTCTTTTCTTCTCTCCCCCTTTCCCTCAGCATGACCCCACACCTCTCCTGTTTCCAATTCCTGCTATCCTATCTCTATCTGCGGGTAGATACGTGACCTCTCCTGTTTCCAATTCCTGCTATCCTATCCCTATCTGCGTGTAGAGACGTGACCTCTCCTGTTTCCAATTCCTGCTATCCTATCTCTATCTCCGTGTGGTGACGTGACCTCTCCTGTTTCCAATTCTGCTATCCTATCTCTATCTATCCGTGTAGTGACGTGACCTCTCCTGTTTCCAATTCCTGCTATCCCATCCCTATCTCTCCGTGAAGTGACGTGACCTCTCCTGTTTCCAATTCCTGCTATCCTATCTCTATCTCCGTGTAGTGACGTGACCTCTCCTGTTTCCAATTCCTGCTATCCCATCCCTATCTCCGTGAAGTGACGTGACCTCTCCTGTTTCCAATTCCTGCTATCCCATCCCTATCTCCGTGAAGTGACGTGACCTCTCCTGTTTCCAATTCCTGCTATCCTATCTCTATCTCCGTGTGGTGACATGACCTCTCCTGTTTCCAATTCCTGCGATCCTATCTCTATCTCCGTGTAGTGACGTGACCTCTCCTGTTTCCAATTCCCTGCTATCCCATCCCTATCTCCGTGAAGTGACGTGACCTCTCCTGTTTCCAATTCCTGCTATCCCATCCTTATCTCCGTGTGAAGTGACGTGACCTCTCCTGTTTCCAATTCCTGCTATCCCATCCCTATCTCCGTGTAGTGACGTGACCTCTCCTGTTTCCAATTCCTGCTATCCCATCCCTATCTCCGTGAAGTGACGTGACCTCTCCTGTTTCCAATTCCTGGTATCCTATCGCTATCTCCGTGTAGTGACGTGACCTCTCCTGTTTCCAATTCCTGCTATCCTATCACTATCTCCGTGTGGTGACGTGAGGTCTCCTGTTTCCAATTCCTGCTATCCTATCTCTGTCTCCGTGAAGTGACGTGACCTCTCCTGTTTCCAATTCCTGCGATCCTATCTCTATCTCCGTGTAGTGACGTGACCTCTCCTGTTTCCAATTCCTGCTATCCTATCTCTGTCTCCGTATAGTGACGTGACCTCTCCTGTTTCCAATTCCTGCTATCCTATCTCTATCTCCGTTGGTGACGTGAGGTCTCCTGTTTCCAATTCCTGCTATCCTATCTCTGTCTCCGTGAAGTGACGTGACCTCTCCTGTTTCCAATTCCTGCTATCCTATCTCTGTCTCCGTGTAGTGACGTGACCTCTCCTGTTTCCAATTCCTGCTATCCTATCTCTGTCTCCGTGTGGTGACGTGACCTCTCCTGTTTCCAATTCCTGCTATCCTATCTCTGTCTCCGTGTGGTGACGTGACCTCTCCTGTTTCCAATTCCTGCTATCCTATCTCTATCTCCGTGTAGTGACGTGACCTCTCCTGTTTCCAATTTGTGCTATCCTATCTCTATCTCCGTGTAGTGACGTGACCTCTCCTGTTTCCAATTCCTGCTATCCTATCTCTATCTCCGTGTAGTGACGTGACCTCTCCTGTTTCCAATTTGTGCTTCCCTATCTCTATCTCCGTGAAGTGACGTGACCTCTCCTGTTTCCAATTCTCCTGCTATCCTATCTCTGTCTCCGTGTGGTGACGTGACCTCTCCTGTTTCCAATTCCTGCTATCCTATATCTCTATCTCCGTGTAGTGACGTGACCTCTCCTGTTTCCAATTCCTGCTATCCTATCTCTATCTCCGTGTAGTGACGTGACCTCTCCTGTTTCCAATTCCTGCTATCCTATCTCTATCTCCGTGTAGTGACGTGACCTCTCCTGTTTCCAATTTGTGCTTTCCTATCTCTATCTCCGTGAAGTGACGTGACCTCTCCTGTTTCCAATTCCTGCTATCCTATCTCTGTCTCCGTGTGGTGACGTGACCTCTCCTGTTTCCAATTCCTGCTATCCTATCTCTGTCTCCGTGTGGTGACGTGACCTCTCCTGTTTCCAATTCCTGCTATCCTATCTCTATCTCCGTGAAGTGACGTTACCTCTCCTGTTTCCAATTCCTGCTATCCTATCTCTGTCTCCGTGTAGTGACGTGACCTCTCCTGTTTCCAATTCCCTGCTATCCTATCTCTGTCTCCGTGTGGTGATGTGACCTCTCCTGTTTCCAATTCCAGCTATCCTATCTCTATCTCCGTGTGGTGACGTGACCTCTCCTGTTTTTCCAATTCCTGCTATCCTATCTCTGTCTCCGTGTAGTGACGTGACCTCTCCTGTTTCCAATTCCTGCTATCCTATCTCTATCTCCGTGTGGTGACTTGACCTCTCCTGTTTCCAATTCCTGCGATCCTATCTCTATCTCCGTGTGGTGACGTGACCTCTCCTGTTTCCAATTCCTGCTATCCTATCTCTATCTCCGTGTAGTGACGTGAGGTCTCCTGTTTCCAATTCCTGCTATCCCATCCTTATCTCCGTGAAGTGACGTGACCTCTCCTGTTTCCAATTCCTGCTATCTTATCTCTGTCTCCGTGTAGTGACGTGACCTCTCCTGTTTCCAATTCCTGCGATCCTATCTCTATCTCCGTGTGTGTGACGTGACCTCTCCTGTTTTTCCAATTCCTGCTATCCTATCTCTATCTCCGTGTAGTGACGTGACCTCTCCTGTTTCCAATTCCTGCTATCCTATCTCTATCTCCGTGTGGTGACGTGACCTCTCCTGTTTCCAATTCCTGCGATCCTATCTCTCTCTATCTCCGTGTAGTGACGTGACCTCTCCTGTTTCCAGTTT
>JADBJO010004206.1:120430-135430 GCA_016801955.1 Conus betulinus | reverse complement strand
ACGGCTGAATACAATTATCTATGTCTCTTACAGCTGACTGTAATTATCTATGCCTTACAGCTGACTGTAATCATCTATGGCTTACAGCTGACTGTAATATCTATGCCTTACAGCTGACTGCAATTATCTATGCCTTTCAGCTGACTGTAATTATCTATGCCTTACAGATGACTGCAATTATCTATGCCTTACAGCTGACTGCAATCATCTATGCCTTACAGCTGACTGCAATTATCTATGCCTTACAGATGAATACAATTATCTATGCCTTACAGCTGACTGCAATTATCTATGCCTTACAGCTGACTGCAATTATCTATGCCTTATAGTTGACTGCAATTATCTATGCCTTACAGATGAATACAATTATCTATGTTTTACAACTGACTACAATTATCTATGTCTTACAGCTGACTACAATTATGTATGCCTTGCAAAAGAATACACAATATATCTACGTCTTACAGATGAATACAATTATCTATGTCTTATGGCTGACTACAATTATATGTGTCTTACAGATGAATACAATTATCTGTGCCTTACAAATGAATACAATTATCTATGTCTTATAGTTGAATACAGTTCTTCATGTCTTGCAGATGAATACAATTATCCATGTCTTACAGATGAATACCATTATCTGTCATGGACTTCCTCTTCCATATTAACAGACGTCTTTAAGGCTTAGCGGTCATAATGTCATGGACTTCCACTTCCATATTAACAGATGTCTTTAAGGCTTAGCGGTCATAATGTCATGGACTTTCACTTCCATATTAACAGATGTCTTTAAGGCTTAGCGGTCATAATGTCATGGACTTCCACTTCCATATTAACAGATGTCTTTAAGGCTTAGCGGTCATAATGTCATGGACTTCCACTTCCTTATTAACAGATGTCTTTGAGGCTTAGCGGTCATAATGTCATGGACTTCCACTTCCATATTAACAGATGTCTTTGAGGCTTAGCGGTTATAATGGCCATCCTGGGATTTAAGGGTAAACTGGCATTCTTTTGGAATTATCCTCAGCCATCGCTTACTTTTTTAATTGTTTTCCAACATTAACAGCAGACAGGAGTATCAACATAATGCATAGAAAGGAATATGCAAAAATCGGGGGTAGGGGAGGGGGAGGGGAAGGGGATAGAAAACTAAGATATACACACATAAAGAAACACTGCACAAAAAGGCATTCAGACAGTTCAATTCAATAATCTATGAAGAAAAAAAGAAGGAAAGAATCGAAAATATGCTTCCTTTTTTTCAAAATTTCAAAATGGAGCGACTGATGGCGGAGAACGAAGTAAAGTTTAGAAAGGGTGGGGGTTAGTTTCCGCCGAGGACATTGACGAACAAAGTACACAAGACACGATGCATTTCGACCTCTTGGGTCTTCTTCAAGTGAAAACAAAATACGTAACATTTAACATTTAGGACAGTACAAACAAAGAACCAGCCACAGCCCCGGTCGCCGCAGCCCCGCCGCAGCCCCGGCACCGACAATCCACAGGGAGCAGTCAATGTCAAGTCGTCAAGAGGCAACCCACCGGAGGAGACACTGCACTGCTGCCGAGTCACTTCAGTGGTGTTCAGTGGCGCCTGTTCTGATCTAACATACGCAGGACACCACCTACTAAGCCCCCTACTGACGACAATAATTGCTTAGTCGCGGAGGCCGGCGTGAGTGAGCTCTCCCCCCCGGAGGGCGCCACCACGTCCGTCCAACGACAGCCCCCATGGACTCGCCGATACCGGTGACCCCGACGGAACCAAACCAAGGCACAGACGACGTGGAGAGGACATCGAAATTGAGGTCACCATGAGAGCAGGGCATGAAGGGCCACAGAATTTGAGACTTTTTTTTTTTTTTTATGATCGATGAGAATGAGGATGATTAAGATGATGCTACGGATTTTCCATTTCGGTCTGAGACTACATGACAGGGCTGTACTCTACGCTTCCTTTCATAATATATCCCGGCGTCAACCAGGCCCCGAGAGATACAGGCACCTGCAGTGTTGGTCAGGAAATTTGAGCAACACTCTCAGAAAACGCATCCATTAAGTGGATGACCAGCCGGGAGTCCGCGACGCTAACCACTTCGTCACTGCTCGCTCCGTTTTCTTCCCCCTCCTTCTCTAACTCATTTCATCAGAAACATCAAAACGTTGTTCACAGGGATACCATTTTGCTGTGAAATTCCATGTACCTCATTTCAGCCATCACTGTTTCTCCACGCACTAAAGCTTCGTAACGTTCACTGATTGGAAGGGAAAAAAACGATGGATCTTGTACGTTCGTGAGCGTGATTGTGCACATTAATAAGACCAGGACCATAACCTGGAATCTCCATGCATGCAGACTTTTTCTCCAACACTACCCTGCCTTCCTTCGCAGGTCGCGCAGTGAATCACCTCTATTGATTCTGTCCGAAACCACCGGCCTTGTGTGTGTGTATTAGCCTGCAGTTACTGTCGTGGTTGGCGAAACTAATTCACATGAACACGAGCATCCCTTTCTTACAGGCTTCTGGTGAATCATCGAGGTGTGCAGTTGTCCATGCCCTGACGTGCTCAGAGCCACTGGAGAGGAGGGTCACTTTGATGGAACGGTCCCGTCTTGGGGTGGGTGACCGCCTCGTCTGGAACTGTCTGGAACGATTACCGAAACAGGGCGGAGTCTGCTTCAGTTTGATACGATGAGTTCATGTCGTTCATATAGACACAGGCACAGCAGTCAACTCCATCACGCTTTGTTGGTAGGCTACACACTGAGCAGACCAGCCACAGGTCTGAGCTGGGTGGGCCAGCTGCATCCTCTGTCAAAGTGGAAGGTGCTATGCTGACTGGGGGAAGTCAAGAACTGGACTGGTTCAACTCCTCTGTCCTGTGGCGCATGACTGTGGACTGACGACTGCGAAAATCCCTGGGATTTGTCATGGCATCCCCGAGGACAAATGATGATGTTGACGACGACGAAGGCGACGACTACGACGACGACGATGATGGTCGTGATACTGATGATGACACACAAAAAGAAAGACTACAACGACAACGACAACGGACGATGATAAAGACGACGACAAAAGACGACAACGATGATGATGATAGTGATGACGACGACAACGGCGAGACGACGGCGATAATGATGATGATGACGACGACGACGACGACGATGACGACAACGATGATGATGATGAAGACATGACGATGACGATGATACCAGGAAAGGGTTAGGAGAAGGAGCAGCCAAATTAGCTTAGTTGGTTAAAACCCTAAATATTCAGAAGTTCAAATTACGGACTCTGGCTGTCTCCCCACAGGAAATCACATTTTCATTCCCCTTTCCTTTGCCCAGTTTAGTGCGCTGTTCTGCAGCTGGTGTCACTATAATCACCCACCCATGCCCACACACCGACCACCAAGCTTACTTTAATTTTCAGAGAGGAAGAAGAGAACCCCCCCCCCCCCCCCCCCCACCCACCACCGGGGGAAGACCAGGATTTCCCTGTGAATTTCTGTTTTGCCGACATGGAAGCGCATCTCTCCAGCATAGACCTGGAACCATCTGCAGGGTGATGAGCTCTGGCCACCAGTTTGGGAACCCCCTCAAGGCCGTGTAGTGTGTTCTCTGCCATGACCGTCACTGCACCAGTTGTCTTCCCCTTCCCCTCTGAGGCGAGTGTCTGGGTTGTCGCACAGCCCTTCCCGCCAGTCCCCTCAGCCCTGATGCCTGTCTGTATGTCCACCTCTTTCTCTGTTCAGCCCTACCCCGACCCCCCCCCCCCCCCCCCCCCCCCCCTCGACCCCCGACCCTACCACCCCTTCCACAGCCCTCATTCCATGGACGATGGTCCCAGACAGCCCGCATTATCTTGTCACATGTCCATATCACTTCTGCTGTCTGTATACCGTGCCAAACAGCTGTCTGTATACCGTGCCAAACAGCTGTCTGTATACCGTGCCAAACAGCTGGCTGTATACAGTACCAAACAGCTGTCTGTATACAGTACCGTGCCAAACAGCTGTCTGTATACAGTACCAAACGGTTGTCTCTACACTGTCCGTGCCAAACAGCTGTCCGTATACGATGCCAAACAGCTGTCTGTATACCGTGCCAAAAAGCTGTCTGTATACCGTGCCAAACAGCTGTCTGTATACAGTACCAAACAGCTGTCTGTATACAGACAAAAAAAAAGGTGGAGAGAGGGGAGCGGTTTCAACTAATAAAATGCAATATTGTTTGCTTTTTTTTTTTTTAGGCATAATCCTCGAAAAGTGTAACACTTTTTGCTCCATTTTCGTGCTTCATGTTTATTTTCTGGATTCCTTTCTGGGGAACACAGCAGGGTTCTTGTTAGCCAAGTGAGCAGCAAAACTGTTCATTTCAGGACTGCTGGACAGTCCAGCCAGATGGGATTATTATCACTGATCACACGCCAACATCAAAAAGATTCCAGTCTCAATGTTCCGTCAGGATCAGCAGTTATGGTTCTATAAGACCCGAAGAAAAGAGCGCTCTTGTTTTTTTTTTTTTTTTTTTTTTTTTTTTTTTTTCAGACTGTGAGTACAGCCTGGGGAACGATGTTGCATTGGTTACAGTTTTCATGTATAAGCCACGAAAAGTGTAATAATTCTTACTGTTACTGTCGACACTGCTACACTGTTAGATTTTACAGGGAAACTGGTACATTGTTCCATCTCAGACCAAAAGAAACACATTCACACTGTTCGTACAATCTGCACCACACAAAAAATGTAACAGTTTTTTGTGTATGAAGCAGGGGGAAAATTGTAACAATTCGTATAGTGGTTGTTCACACTGCTGCATTATTAGATTTTATGGGGAGAAAACTTGTGCATTTTTTACACCTCACGCTTCATCAGAGCCCTAACTGGAGTGGGATTCTTTCTCCTTCAACTTTCCCCTGAAACCAGAGTATCTGTCTGTTATTAAAGTAACAAGTTGACAGCAGCCTGGATTTTTGCTGCTTGCTCTGCTCTCTGTTTGGAAAGTCTGGAAGGCTGGGCTGAGGGCTGGAACACACAAATGGATCATCAGAAACCTTTTTTTTTTAGGATCCACCCAAACCGTTAACAGTTTTCTACCATCTGCCATTGGCAGTTGCAAAGAAGGAACAGTTTTGTGCCCGCTACACACACGCCATTCCTCTCACACACGAGTTTTGTGCCAATTAGTCACAGGCCATTCCTTGTACGCACAATTTAAGTTCTGTGCCAATTAGTCACAGGCCATTCCTTTCATGCACAAATTATGTGGCAGTTAGTCCCAGGCCATTCATTTTATGCACAGCTTTTGTGCCAGTTAGTCACAGACAACTCCATTGACACACACTCTTTTTCTTTTAAAGTTAAAAGGCTACAAAGGACAGACATAAGCATGTTGTGAGCCACTCACTGTGAAACATGCTCTAGTAATGTGGTGGACTTGGCATGACGTTAGAATGAACACTTCACAGCGGACTCGATGAAAACCTAGGTCAGAAATGTTCCTCCAAGTGTGATTTCAAAGTTTCACAAAAGAAGAAAAAAGCGGGCTTATTTTCATGTGTATTCTGCACGTCTTGCATCACCCAATGATCCCTTTCTAGCTTGTGAAGTAATGTCTAGAGTTTTAAATTGGGATTCTATGAGGGAATACGGTCGGGAACCAGAAGGGCTCTGTGCGAAACAAAAACATGCGTCCCTCAAACGTAAAACGAGTTCAGATGGAACTGGTACTCTTACTACCGGCTCTTTTCAAACAGCCTTTTTCTGCCTGTTCCAGCCTGGGATGGCGCCAGGATTGTAGCTGGACACGCTGGCACATTCGTTATGCGTTGGGGAATGAGGCTGGCTGACCAAAAAAGGGATCTTAGGAGAAGGGAAAGGCGAGGGGGCACGGCGGGAGGGGGGAGGGGGGATAAAAACCAGTTAGAGTGAGGGTGGAGGGGCGGAGAATGGATTAAGCCGCGCTATCCGAGAGGGGACAAAGAGTGGACGTACTAACGAGAAAAGTGACCATCGAGGACCACGTGCGCGGCCTTTGGGAGTAATGAGAAGTGAGCGGAAAGGGAGCAGACCGCAGCCCTGTTGGGGGAAACCACCTTACCGCCTCTCAGACTTGTTTCGTCCGCTTTGCTTCAATGGTGCGTTCACGCTTTGCTTACGGGCAGGTGGCGAGGGGAGGTGGGGAGGGGAGGGGGTGATCTGGGCGTGAGAGAAAGTGAGAGAGTGAGGAAATGGAGAAAGCAAAAAGAATGAAGGAAAGAAAGGCCAAAAAAGGGGGTAATGGGTCATAGAGGAATGAACAAAAAGAAGACAAGAAAATAATAAAATAAAATAACAGTCTCTGGAGGTAATAAAGGAAACGTTTAAAAACATGAAAAGAAAACAAATGCAGGTACAAAGGAAGAATACATGAAAGATGGTGGGAAAAACCAGTAATGAAGGAAGGATGGTGGAAAACGAAGGATTTCCCCCACCCAAGACGACGAAAAAAAAAAAAAAAACAAGAACAGATAGACTAAAGACCGCGTCGTTGAAGCAAAATAATGGGGGAATGAGAGAAATGCCTCTCCGCAAAGGCGCCCCCCCTGAAAAAAGAAAGTTATTTTTTTAAATAAATGAAAAGAAGGCGGAGAATAACAGAGGAAAAAAAAAAAATTAAACAAAAATCAAACAAAGAAAGAACCAAGCGTTGCTGAAACAACGGAGACAGTGAGGAAATCCCTGAGACAACTGTGCGGCTAAATCTCTTGGTGGAAAAATACGTCTTACAATACGCAAGGGAAAAGCAGAAATGACACACAAACAAGTAAATAACTGGCAGCTTGAGATGGAAATCCTTTGTTTGCCAGACAATGGTCGTTCTTCCTTTACTTTTCGTTTTTGATTCAATTCGATTTCATTTGATTGTCTCTTTTCCTTCTTTTTTTTCCATTCATCTTAGTTGGTTTCGCTTTTCTTCAGAGGTCAACGATTCTTTTCTTAAAGGCTCTTTTAAAAAGTGATATTGAACTTCGGCGTGCTGTTTCTGACACCGATAAGTTAATCAAAAACAACTCGCAATTAATTAAAACGACAAAACCCAAACTTCCTCTTGTATAAATCAGACTAAACAAAACAATCAAAGGTTTTACCTTCGTTATTGCCGCTGTTCTATTTTGCTGCTGAACGGCACTGCTGTTGCTGTTCTTAACTTTCTTTTCTTCATGAAATGTTGTATATCTAAATTCTTCTTCAAAAAATGCAACATACTCTATCAACAAAGGTTCAAGGACACAAGTACCCTAGTGTCTTCTTTAAGTCATGTCTTGCTTCAGTGCTCTTTCCTGCGCAGTATTCTGCTGAACACGCGGTGAACATTGCTAGCACAGCACAGCCAAAACCCCTTGCACGTGCATCAAGCCTTGCCACCGTGACGTGTCATCAGCCAAGCTGGTTCGGGAAAAGAATAAACAATTCCCGACTGTTTTTTCCAGGTTTTGTCCCCGCGTGAAACAGCGAGCAGATAAAGCGAGACAGGAGAAGGAGTGTTTTACACGTGCACCCAACGAGAGTGAGTGGCACTGAAAATAACTTTCCGCCCTGTTTACCCCTTCACCCAAAACGTTTCACGGGAACAGCGGGAAAAAACGGACTGCTGGTCTTTGACTTCGTTTTTACCTGGAAATAAAACCACAGCAGGCAGACGATCCACAAACGTTCTGTCCAACCACACAACGGGGAACAGCTGCCCTGCTGGAGGAGGGCGGTCCACGAGACAGATCAGAGAAGAAAGTGCCGGATGGCGCAGTGTGAAGGACTGACAAGTTACACCGTGCCCTCTATCCTGTTGCCTATGACTGACGACATGGAGCTGTTGTGATCCCTCGCTGTACAGGGACTCATCTGGAGACTCTATGATCTACCTTGTGGAACCCCATGATGGATCATTTGCTACCCTCATGGCATTCCTGATCAATCACTCAGTCACGTAAGCTCCACGGAAGATCCCGCGGAACCAGTGGCTGAAAAATGAGTAAAGGTCTTTGAACTGTACACGACCATTTTGATTTAAATCTGGTTTCTCCACCCATCTCATGAACCCGTAGTTTCAGTATGGGGGAGGAGTGGGGATATGTGGGAAGGTGACCGAAGGGGGAGGATAGGGGCTTATGAAGCGGGCCGGGGACAGGAGAGTTAAGGAGAACGTAGAAGAGAAGAGAGGGAGAAGAGGGGAATGCTACCCAAAAAAAAAAAAAAAAAAAAAAGGGCGGGGGTGGGGGTCCGGGGCGGGAGGGGGGGGGGGGGGGGAGGGGAGGGGGGAGGGTGTGGCGTATAGATTGGGTGTGGGGGAATTAGGGGCAAAATAAAAGATTGTTACCCTTGTGGTAGAAGCAAAGACAAAGATTGAATCGAAGATGGGTCTTAAATTTTCCATATTAACAAAATAATAACAAGTTCGTCATGAATAGGGGCCATGTAGACCAACGTGGAACCGTCACCGATTAAGAGCAACACGTGTGAAAAGAGATTGACACAGTCTGGCCAAAGATCACGTGATCTGTCCAGTGTTCTCCAACTTGTGTATTGAAGATTTCCGTTCTGTTCTCGTCAACTCGCGCGATCAAGGGGTTTCTTCTCTCCTGAAAGAATAATTGTGATGATCTGATAAATGAAAAAAAAAACTTAAAAAGTCACGTGGAGAACGCCAAGGTAAAATCGTAAAGGAGTTTTTTTTTTGTGTTGTTTGTTTGTTTCGTTTGTTTAGTTTTACTACAATCAGAATTTTTTTTACCAACTATTTTTCTTACTGAAATGTGCAACAGTGGGATTGTAGATAATGATTGTTCTGAGAGAGAGGAGAGGATTGGAAGCCCGTGAGGGGAGGGTGGAGCTGAGAGGGAGGGAAGGATGAGAGAGGAGGAGATTGGACGAGGGGACCTCGAGGAGTTTGAGGTCCTGCTGTTGACAGACCCAAGGAGACTGAGAGAGGGACAGACCAGACAGGAAAGACAATAGAGCGAGAGACAGGGGACAGAAAGACAGACCAGACAGACAGGACAGACAGACAAAGGAGAAGAGAGCGAACAGGGTACAATACCGGCCCTGGAGGTAGGAGGGGAGGGAGGAGAGCTCGCCCCCCCCCCTTTGCCACTTGAGCCTGCGAGGAGGAGAGGAGAGAGAGATGAAGAGGAGAGTCGACGAGTAACTTTGACACAGAGAGACCGTAGAGACAATAGGATAATAGAGCTTTTGAGAGACACGCTAAAGTCAGAGGAGTACAGAGAGAGACGTAGATTCGCATTACGAGACCCGAGCGTTATTTTTCGAGTCCCTAAGAGAGCACAGCCAGACGAGGAGAGATGGCAGAGAGATAGTAGATCAGAGTCGGTTCTCAGAGACTACAGGAATCAACTAGCTAGAAACTGTGTTGCATGCTGGAACAGTTTTCTCCATTTCGGAATTACAAGTATGCCGTTTTGTTGAACCGAATACCGTACATGTACTGTTTGGTTGCAATGCCAAAAAGCAGGCAAAAAACAAAAACATTTCTAAACAACCTAAAAACTTCAAAGTAAAAGAAAAGGGGTTTTTTTGGTCAGTTTTTCTGGCCTGGGGTCAGGTTTCTCCTCCACAAGAGGACCGACGAACAACATGAGACCCCCCTTACAGGACAAAACCACGAGTGCATTTCGATACTCTTGGGGTCTCTTCAGGCAAAAACAAACAAACATTCAGGGCAAGGAAAACGAAGAACGAGAAAACCACTTATCTCTCACATATTCGGCGCAAAATGGCTGTTGGATGGAAAAACGAGGCCGCGTTAAGAAGGGGGGGATCATGGGAGTTGAATAGTAGAATGATGACCGTGATATTAATGGATGACCGTGAATACTGGCAATATGATTGACTAGTGATAGTAAGTGGCGATGATGGAAAAATAGTATATAATAAGAGGAGAGATACTGCTAAAGTTTTTTTTTTTTGTCTTTGTTTCTGAGGAGGAAAAAAAAAAAAAAGAGGGAGGGGGGGGGGGTGAGAAAAGAGTGAAAAGTGAGAAGCGCGGAGGGGGAGGAAACAGTACCAAAAGAAGGGGGGTGGTTGGTTGGAGTGCAAACAATAGAAACGGCTCGAGACAAGCCCGCCGAGGCGCCAGTTGACGGGTTGTGGATTTACAGGGTGAGAAATGGGGATTAGCAGAGTAAGGAAAGATAATAAGAGAGAAGAAGAAGAAATGAAAGAAGAGAAGAAATACCGGAAGTGATTCCCAGTTGAGGCGTTGGTTATGTAGGGGTGTGGTACAGATGTTCATGGAATGGAAAGGATAAGAAGTGATACCCCAGATGGAATAAGAACCCCCCAGTACCCGGGTCCCTTTCCAAAGGGCCAGAGGAAAGGGGGCGATAGGTTGAAACAGGGGCCCTCAGTCGGAAGAATCACCTTAGCTATGTAAAAGAAAACAGCTCCCAATAGAGTAGACATTAGAAATTAACAGAAAGAAGAGTAAGAACTCAGTAATGGGATAGGGGAGACTTACAACCAGAATTACACGGTGTACCCACGCACACTATGTTAGGGATTCAACACACATATCATACACTGGCCGGGGGACACGGTGGTTGCACACATGACAGCACACTGACACAGCCCCTAATGAACCTTTCCAGTTCCCACCCCCTGATGCCGGCCTCCATTAGAACAGACAGTTGACTACTCCGCTGACCTCCTATGGCGGTACAACAGACTTAAAGAACACGCACTGGGAAGGGATTCTAACACACATATCATACCACTGGCACCACCACCACCCCGCACTACACGCACACATACACACTTCCCCTACTGTATTCCAGTGCTCGCTTCTCCAACCAAACTCTTCTCTTTCAGCGAAAGTCTGTCACTTAGCCTTCTGAATTTACTCCAAGGGTAGGGGTTTTAATGTCTACTGTGATTTCTGTCTAGCAATGCAGTTAGCCAAGGGAACGGGGCTCGGGTTCACTGTCATTTCTGTTGTGTGTGTGTTTGTGTTGTGTGGTGTGTGTGTGGTGTGTGTGTGTGTGTGTGTGTGTGTGTGTGTGTGTGTGTTTCACTTGCAGCATCACTCAGTGTGTCCTTTTGACTTGTGGAGCATCGATTTTAATCTGGAACTGTTCCTGACCTATGGTTTTAAGAGTGGAAGCCCCTGTTGCGGTACAAAATGTCACTCAGGCACATTGTGTTACTGTGGGTAACATTTTGCACTGACACAAACATGTCACTCAGGCACATTGTGTCACTGTGGGTAACATTTTGCACTGACACAACATGTCACTCAGGCACATTGTGTTACTGTGGGTCACATTTTGTACTGACAGGTCACACATTCATATTCATCATGGAACAGACTGTCAGCATTTGTGACTATACAGTTTTGCGTAGGCTCTAGGCGGTCATTTGTATCATATGAGCTAGGCGTACAAAAGTGGAGTAAGAAAATGAATATGCCTAAAACAATATTCACCAGCGGAGATTTTATTTAGCATTTCAGAATGAAAGAAAAAAAAAATTGTTGAACTCAAGTTTTGAAAAATGGCTTTTCATTTGTGGGACGTTTCTCCCCTGATCATTTTCACTCCGAGCTGAGTTTGGCGTGGGTACAGATGAAGAGTCACAGTCACAGTCAATGGATACGTCTCTCCCACACAAATTGCCTGACCAACATTGCAGGGTTCTGTTTCTCTCGGGCCTGGTTGACGTTGTGATAGGATTATGGAAAGAAAGCATACGGTACAGCTTTATTACGTAGTCTCTGACCAGAATGGAGCTCCGCATTATCACCTTCACCATCCTCGTCCTCATCCTCTTCCTTCCCTACACACACTCTCTCTCTCTCTCTCTCTCTCTCTCTCTCTCTCTCTCTCTCTCTCTCTCTCTCTCTCTCTCTCTCTTCTTCTTCTCTCCCCTACACACACAACACTCTCTCTCTCTCCCTCTCCCTTCCTTCCCCCCTTCACAAACACTCTCTCTCTCTCTCTCTCTCTCTCTCTCTCTCTCCATCACTCTCTCTCTCTCTCTCTCTCTCTCTCTCTCTCTCTCTCTCTCTCTCTCTCTCTCTCCTTCCTCCCTACACACACACGGTTTATACGCGAGAGAGCGACCATACAGGCATGCGTTCATGCACACGTGTTGCGTGGGATGTGAGTGGGTGCACAACGTAATGAAGCAGACGGTCAGATTGTCAGACAGTAACAGGAGAAAACAGATTCACAAAAAAAAAAAAAAAAAAAACCCGAAAAGGGAGAATACAAAAAGGGCAAGGGCTGGTGTAGGGGGGAGGCACTGAGATAAAGAGAAAAGGAAGACAGACAGACAGACAGAAAAAAAAACACACAGACAGCAAGTAAAAAATAAACAGAGACAGACAGACAGACAGAGGGGCAGAGAGACACAGACACAGAAAGAGACACAGACAGACAGACAGACAGACAGACAGACAGACAGGCAGGCAGAAAAAAAGAGGAGAGAGAGAGAGAGAGAGAGGAGAGAGAGAGAGGACGAGAGTTGAGGAGAGAGAGGAGAGAGAGAGAGAGAGAGAGAAAGACAGAGACATAGAGAGACATAGACAGGCAGACAGACACACACACACACAGGCACACACACACACACACACACACACACACACACACACACACACACACAGAGGGCAAGCAAGCATGCAGACAGATAGGCCAAACAGACAGACGGAGAGAGGAGACAGACAGAAAGAAACACTGACAGAGAGAGAGAGAGAGGGGGAGAGGGAGGAGAGGAAGAGAGGAAGAGAGGGAGAGGAGGAAGGAGGAGAGGAGAGGAACGAGAGGGGGGAATGACAGAGAGAGAGACAGAAAGAAACAGACAGAGAGAGAGAAAGAGAGGAGAGGAAGGGAGAGGGAGAGAGGAGAAGAGAGGGGAGAGAGGAAGGAGAGAGAGAGGGGGAGAGAGGAGAACGAAAGAGAGAGAGAGGGAGGAGAAGGGAAGAGACAGAGGAGAGAGAGAAGAGAAGAGAGAGAAAGGGAGGAGAGAGACCAGAGGAGAGAGAGAGAGAGAGAGACAGAGAGAGAGAGACAGAGAGACAGGACAGAGAAAGACAGAGAGAGAGAGACAGAGACAGAGAGAGAGAGGACAGAGAGAGAGAGAGACAGAAGAGAGAGACAGAGGAAGGAGACAGAGAGAGAGAGAGACAGAAGAGAGAGAGAGACAGAGAGAGAAAGGAAAATGAGAGATGCAGAGAAGAGAGAAAGAGAGGACAGAGAAGAGAGAGGAGAGAGAGAGAGAATGAGTGAGAACAGAGAGAGAGAGAGAGAGGAAGGGGGAGAGAGAATGAGTGAGAACAGAGAACAGAGGACACAGAGATAGAGGGGGGGGGGGGAGAGACACAGAGATAGAGTGGACAGGGACAGGGGGGGGGGGCGAGACAGAGAGAATGGGGCGGTAGAGGGAGGAAATGTGAGACACAGGTGGTGTGGTATGGAGAAGGGTAGGGGCTGGGAAGGCGGGGGAGGCGGGGAGGGTGGGGGGGGGGGGGTGCAGAGAAACTGAGATACGTAAAACAACGGGGATGGACGGCACGCGAAGCGACAAAAAACAGCTTGCATGCATAATCAAAAGAACACTCAAAAGACAAGTCTTTCACATGTTGCCATAAATTCACCCATTCTTGGTCTTATCAGATCAGTCATGACATTTGCCGTGTACTTCTCTCTTCTTCTCTCTCCAGCATTTTTTCCATCCCGTCCTTTATCTTGTTGTTATACACGTTTTTTTTTTTTCTTCTCTCCTTCGTTTTTTATCTATTGTTTACTGCATGAAGGCTATATCAAGCATAAATGTCATGTTACAGTATAAAATGTTATATATATAGTATATTCTTTTTTTTTTTTTTTTTTTTTTTTTTTTTTTTTTTTTTTTTTTTTTTTTTACTGCAGCCCGTTTAGTTAGTTAGTTATGCGAGGTTATGCTCCTCAGCACACCACAAGATTTAAGCTTCTTGTGCCTGCGTTCTTTGTGACTGTCACTGAAAATGGTTTCAACCGTAAGAGAGAGAATGGGAGCAGGGGGAGACAGAGACAGGG
This sequence comes from Conus betulinus, assembly GCA_016801955.1. NCBI lineage: Eukaryota > Metazoa > Mollusca > Gastropoda > Neogastropoda > Conidae > Conus > Conus betulinus. The sequence continues at coordinate 121,349 of JADBJO010004206.1, read as the reverse complement.
ACAGGGAGACGGAGCAGGGACAGAGAGAGAAAGACAGACAGCTAGACAGCTAGACAGACAGAGAGGAGAGAGAGAGAGACAGACAGGACAGAGAACAGACAGACAGACAGACAGACAACGCACGCACACACACACACACACACACACACGCACGCACACACACACACACACACACACACACACACACACACGTCACTGTTGGGACACATGTGTAAACGATAAAAGTCAATGACAGGCTAAGTGTCATTCATGCCACGAGACTTCCCCACGAAGACTGGCAGAAACATGTTGCTGCATCTGCTATTCACCCCCTACTCCCAGCCCCACTCCATCCATTCTCTCTTCCCTTTCTTTCATTTCACCAAGAACAAATAAAATATTTGTTGGTTCTAATTGTTTTCCTTTCTTTCTTTCGTGTGCCTTCATTCTTTCTCTCTTTTCTTTCTTTCTTCCTTCCTCTTTTCTTTTCTTTCTTTCTTTTCTTTCTCTCTCTCTCTCTCTCTCTCTCTCTCTCTCTCTCTCTCTCTCTCTCTCTCTCTCTCTCTCTCTCTCTCTCATTCATTTACTGAACCGACACATCACAGCCTGTCTGTTTCAATTTTTAGGTACAAACATGTTCGATAAAGCTTATTTTGTTAGTCTATGTTTCATATTAATATTTTGTTGTAAGTCTGCCCCCCCCCCCCCTCCCCCGACCACTCCACTGTTTGTTTGCGTCTGGGGGGGTTGTGTCTCGACCTTTTCCTGTTCTGGTGTGCACGGCTTAGGTTGCCAGTACTTACGAATGTTTGTTGTTGTTATTGTTGCTTGCGTGTGTATGGGTTCTTACACGGGTCAAGGTTGCTTCTTTTTCGACTCAACGCTGTCCTGCAGTAAACATGCCATTACTCTGAGTCGCTGGATCACAGACCTCCCACTA
>JADBJO010004206.1:110430-112930 GCA_016801955.1 Conus betulinus | reverse complement strand
AGAAGAGAGACAGACAGGCAGACAGACAGACAAACAGACAGACATAAAGAGAAGACAGAGAGAGAGAGAGACTGATGATTTATTGATTGATTGGTCTTTAATACGCAAAGCCTAGTCTTACAATCTGTCCTTGTCATGCATACATTATTGCAAACACATATCATTCTAGAAAGAGAGAGAGAGAGAGAGAGAGAGAGAGAGAGAGAGAGAGAGAGTAAGAGAGTGAGAGAGTGAGGACAGTGAGATTGAGAGATACAGAGAGAAAGAGAGACAGACAGACAGACAGAGACAGATTAAGAGATATTCAGAAGAGAAAGAGAGAGAGAGAGAGAGAGAGAGAGAGAGAGACAGAGAGAGAGAGAGAGAGAGAGAGACAGAGAGAGACAGAGAGAGAGAGAGAGAGAGAGAGGAGAGGAGAGAGAGAGAGAGAGAGAGAGAGAGGGAGAGAGACTGACTGAGATCGATGATTGATTGATTGATCTTTAATACGCAAAGCCTAGTCTCACAATCTGTCCTTGTCATGCATACATTATCTCAACACATATCATTCAAGAGAGAGAGAGAGAGAGAGACGGACAGACAGACACACAGACACACACAGACACACAGAGGCAGAGTGAGACAGACAGAGACAGAGACAGAGAGACCGAGAGAATCGCAGCGAAGCCGGTGAGGAGAAAAACAGAGAAATCAACACGAAGAAAGAAAACAAGCTTCTCCGTCACTAACTCCTCAGCACTTGCTCTCCACGGGCCGCAAGCACCCGCACAGAATATCTGGCGCTTCTGATCAAAGAGCTTGACGTTCAACCGTTCAAAAGAAATGCGATGGACACAAGCATACCCTGTCTTCTCCACTTTCCCACCTGCATCTCCACCCCCACCTCTCGTACAGCACTCCTCTGCCTCCATTCCTCTTACCACCACCACCCCTCTTCCTCCATTCTACACCACGAATGGCGCCGAACAGGAGAAGATAAGCGATTGCTCGCTCTTAGTTTTCATTGTCCTGAATGTTGTTTCTCTTGCATGACGAAGATGACAGACCTTAGAGATCGAAACGCCTCGTGTTTTGTCTTGTCATGTTTGTCCATTATGGTCTTGCTGAATCAATAAGAATTCTTTCTAAAATGTACATCCCTCTCTCTTAAATGCTCTGCTCTCGCCGCTTTTTTTTTTTTTTTTTTCTTTCTTTGTGTTTTTGTACTCCCAGAACAGGGAGTACTTTTACAATGGGAACGAAGAAATGCTGTCTGTGTGTCTGTCGGTGTGTCTGTCTGTCTGTGGTCAAAATGTGTTCCACTCGCTCTAGACAAAACTACTAAGCCGATCTTTCTGAAAATTTGTAGGTTGTTCATTATGGGTCACGGATGATGCTCGATGTGTTATTTTATCGTTATAACCGTTACTAACGGCTATAACGGGCCCATAACGGTTTTTCTCTTCTTTATGGAGTATCTCAGAAAGTGCTTGGCCGATCTTTCTAAAAATTTGTAGGTATGTTCATTATGGGTGACGGATGATGCCCGATGTGTTATTTTACCGTTATAGCCGTTACTAACGGCTATAACAGCCCATAACAGTTTTCTTCTTAATGGAATATCTCAAAAGCACTTTTTCCAATCTTCCTGAAAATTTTTCGGTATGTTCATTTTGGGTCACATGTGATGGCCGATGTTGACCAGAATAGCCATTACTAACGGCTGTAACGGCCCAAAACAGTTTTTTCCTCTTGTGGAATATCTCACGCGTATTCAAGATAAACTGGGAGTACGTTTATAGGCTTTGCATTTTTTTTTTTTTTTCGGTATCATTGTCATGCCCTCACAGTCTTCATCCTCTTGCTTATTCTCCTCCTACTCCATCGTTCCCCTGCGCATCCAAATCCAGTTTCGTTCTGTCGCGCTTCATGCGGGGAGATAGTCAACACAGAGATGGGGTAAAGGGTTTTTTTTCCCAAACTACCTGTTTGCTTAAATATACCTATCGTGTCTAACGTCGTGCAACCAATGGCTGGTATGCCTTTTCGGTCAGATTTTGCGGCGAATCAATACTAAACCCTGTGACCGTTACCACATGTCCTTTGGACAATAACATCTGCTTCCATTCGTCATTTCACTCCTAAGGAGTGGGCCATTTCAACACAGGCAGGGGAGTACGGGTGGGAGTTTGAGTTTAATATGGTAACATATTTAGTCAAACAGGGAGTGGGTGGGGGAAGGGGAGAAAACCACCACCACACCACCACCACCACCACCACCACCACAACCACCACCCCTCCCATTTTGGCGTCATATGCTTTACCAGTCAAACTTGTTTTGTGCCGAGTTTTAAAGTACGAGGAGGGAGGGCGCGTGCCTTGGTGGTCCACAGGGGACGACGGATGTTTAGAAACGGACGAGTCAGCTACGATGAAAGAACTACCCCTGGTACCTCCAGCTCTGGTAATCCGGAAACCCCCTGAGGTAGCAGCTAATGAAGGGGTTTGGGGAGCACCAGAC
>JADBJO010004206.1:95430-97930 GCA_016801955.1 Conus betulinus | reverse complement strand
GACGCCGAGGCAAATATACTGGAGTATCTATCACACGTTCGGCCATCATCCATCTTCTCCCCATTCCCCCACGGCACAGCAGACTACGGAACAACGGCAGTGAGTTAGCACGAGTTGTGTGAAGACAGACCGTGTCTTCCCAGTGTTCAAACAGGACACGGTTGGCTCTTGACTACTGGGTTACTTTTGGTTTCCCGTCTTCAATCAATAAATAGACGTGACTGCGAACAAAAGAGAGCACTGAATTCAAAACAACTGTAGGACACCCCCACCCTCTCTCTCTCTCTCTCTCTCTCTCTCTCTCTCTCTGTCTGTCTGACATACCTTGCAAAAGTACACACACACACACACACACACACACACACACACACACACACACACACGCACACACACACACACACATGCACGCACGCACGCATGCACGCACGCACACAACACACACGCACACACACACACAAAGACAAAGACACAGACACTGAAAGGGACACAGATAGAGACAAAGAGAGACAGAGAGCCAGAGACATACGAACTCCAAACAATGACTAATGCACCATCTTGGCCACACAATACACGTCATCTCCCAAGAACTGCCCATGCTCATGCAGATCTGAAGCTGCCAATTCAATCGACATTGTGCTTTTTAACAAGTTGCCTGGTAAGACTTGTAACAGTGCAATTAAGACATATAGTTCAATACTTTAAGCGGTCACTGGGGAGAGATGTGTTAAAGATCTCAAACTTCTCCAGGGACCAGCATTATGAAGGCGTCAGCATCCTCTGTTCTCCGCTATGTTACTTTCCTCACCTTGAAGACGACGTCTTCACAGCTGGAGAGGAGGGGTGCGATGAGTTCAAAGGTGTGCTCGATCTGGGCATCACGCTTGATCTCCGTTTTTGCCTGTGAGTGTTCCAACTTCTTCTTCTTCTTCTTCTTCTTCTTCTTCTCCTCTCTTTTCTTCTTCTTCTCTCTTTTGCCCCCTCTCTCTTCCTCCTCCTCTTCTGCCTCCGCCTGCTCCACCTCCTTCTCCTCTTCTTCCCCCTTATTTTTTGTGAAAAGTCACTGTGGTTCTGCTGTGAAGAAATGTTCACAAGCTCTGTCACTTGCGTAGGCTTGAAACCGATGTCAATCCAGATAGAGGATAACACATAACACAGTGTGCACGTGATCAAAACAGTCTCTAGTGACTTAGTGCTGCTGAGTATTGATTGTTCTTAGCAACAACACACACTGGTCATTCAAAGGCATGTTTGAGGAGCGCCATCGCGTTGTAGACAGTGACCTGTTTCTCTCAATTTGGAGAAGAAAAAATATATACACACAGTGCTGTAGTGACAAATGGCAAAAACTGTAAGAGTATCTCTAATTAACATGCTAATTGTCAAGAACTTCCAGGGCCTGGAAATGAGGATTTTCCGAATCGCCTCTACTTTACACAGCTTTTGAGGACAAAAAATGCTGCTAACGTAAGGAAATATTTCTTTATGAAGGAAATACACCCTAACCTAGCAACATGCCTGTGGCTGTCCGTTTGCTTGTCTTCATCTCAAGGTATCAGTCGATGGAGAAAATCTGCACCTTGACACAGGGTAAGAGAAGCTGCTGAGAGCAGAACCAGACAAACGGGAACGATGACAGGAGCGCAGCCACTCCTTGAGGCTACACATCATGCTACACTGATGCCACCGTTGTGACAGACGCAGCCACTCCCGCCTCGCTTTGCACAGTCACAAGCCACGCAGCCCTAGCCAAAATGGCCGCCAGGACGACAGCTAGGATGCATCATCCAAAGTGACCTTTGACCAAAGGAGGACCTATCACTCACAAACTGAGGACCTATCACTCACAAACTGAGGACCTATCACTCACAAATTAAGGAAACCTATACTAACCTATCAAAGATCGCTTGTCTGCTTTCCATCACTCGCAAACGTTTCAGGACCTTATTTAACTGCTGAAAAAGTGTAAACTATAAGGAAAAAAAAAAAAAGGACCTATCAACATAGGAGGACCTATCGCTCACAAGAGTGAGGACCTATCACTCACAAACTGAGTTGGACCTATCACGCACAAACGAGATAGCTATCAACACAAACGGAGGACCTATCACTCCAAACAAGGACTGTCTCCTCTCACAACAACTGCCTGTTGCTATCACTCACAAATTAGCAGCGCGCCAGTATACCGAACCTATCAAAGATCGCTGTCTGCTTTCCATGGTTGCGCACTTTTCAGTATGATTACTTAACTGCTGAAAAAAGTGTAAACTTAAGAAGTAAAAAAAAAGGACCTACAAGTGAGGGGAGGAGAAGAGGTTTGTAGAGTGGGTTGTGGAATGGAGGTGGTGGTTGTTGGGTGAGGAGAGATCGAGAGAGCACTCAACACAACCAAACAAGCCTCTTTCCACACACGCTGTCTCCTCTACATCAACGCCTGTTGCGTTCAGTCGACAGAGAGCAGCGCGCCAGGAAGTCCGAAGCCTCTGACCACGGGGCTGGAGGG
>JADBJO010004206.1:70430-85430 GCA_016801955.1 Conus betulinus | reverse complement strand
CCATGGACTGGAGAGCAAGCGGTGTTTTCCCCTGACGTGGCCATGCGATGCCCACGATTTGACATCATCTCCCTATAGCCATGGACTGGAGAGGCATTAGAGATTTTCTGCTGACGTTTTTTTTTTTTTTTTTTTTTTTTTTTTTTTTTTTTTTTGACGGAAGCGTTACCCGGGATATGAGCATTCTTTGCGATACTCACGTGACGGCAAACATGTATTAATTGTTTTGATTTACAATCAATCCCCCCCCCCCCCCCCCATGTTCCCACCCCCTCCCCCCACACAAATACACATTCTCTCTCTCTCTCTCTCTCTCTCTCTCTCTCTCTCTCTCTCTCTCTCGCACACTCACACACATACATTCTATTGTTTTCACACACGCATGCCCAAAACCACTGGATCAAGATGAATTCTGACCAAATTTTACCGTTACTGGACATACGCATACCGAATTTTATCAATAACGGTGTAAATTTAGAAAATGACGGTTTTTAACGGTCAGTGTTAAGTTTTGGTTCGGCGTGCTCGTAGGAAAAGGCTGCTTTTAGCCACGCAATGTTCTTTGCAGCATTAGCATTGGCTCGTGATCTCCTGTTTGCTTGCGGCCTGCTTGCGTCTCGTGTGGTTCTTCCCGGGCACGCTGAGATGCAGTCCGGACACGGTCTGCTTCCCGTCTCTGGTTCCTTTCCTCTGGATCTTCCCTAGCACGCCAAGATGCGTCTCTCGCCCGATTTTTCCGCCCGCCTGCCTCTGGCCCCTTTCTTCTGGATCTTCCCTAGCACGTCGAGATGCTTCTCTCGCTCGATTTTTCCGCCTGCACTCACTGTTCCCATTTCCATTCTTCTGATTGCCCTTAATTTTGTAGGAATAGACTTTATGCAGAAGTAGTTTATTTAGGTTTTGCTTGAGTTAATCAACGGGTCTGTGTCTAATGTAAAAATAGTGTATCAGGCTCTGCACGGTACAATCATCATTTTTCTGGCCCCTCTCATTCTTCCCTTTTCATCCCCCTACCCTGTTCCATCCATGTTGCAAAAAAATACTTTACCGTTACCGGACATACGCATACCGAACCGAATTTTAATGGTGTAAATTTATAAAAAATAACGGTTTTTATAACGGTCAATGTTAGTTTTTGGTTTCATAAAATTTCCGAAACACTGTTCAGCGCTTAAAACTGTACGTGCATACGGAATGTTATCAAGAACGTTGTAAATTTCGAAATTTAGAAAATAACGGTTTTTAACGGTCAATGTTAACTTTCGGATCTTAAAAATTGTATATCATTGTTTAGTGTTTAAAACTGCACATGTATATCGAATTTCTTCAAATATACTCTAAATTTTTATAAAATAACGTTTTTTAAAACGTCAATTGTAATGTTTTCGGTTCGTAAAAGTTGTATATCATTTTTCGGGCGGTTAAAACTGCACATGTATACCGAATTTTATCAAGAATAGCCTAAATTTTGAAAAGAACGGTTCCTGTAATTGTTTAATACTATCTAATGACCGAATGTTGGCTGGATCCTGTAGGCTTATGTCAAGTTTGGTGGCGATCCGATGACTGTCTCGCGGCCGCCAACCTCAGAAGATCGGGTTTTAAAAGTTTTTATAGGGTTTGGTGTTTTTAACGATTTTTTAACTGTTATAAATAACGTTTTTTAACTGCCAAATAACGGTTCTAATTTTCTAGAAGTAGCCCTGTACCTGTGCAATGTCACAACGGCTATTTGATGAAAAGCAGAGGAAAAAGATGTCTTTGAAACCGTTATAACAGTTTTTTTTTTTTTTAACGGTTTTTAACGGTTTTTTTTTTTTTTTTTTTAGAGATTAGCCCAAAACCATCCTCGGTCACACAACAGACGTACCTGCCAAATTTCAAGAAGATCGAGTTTTAAAGAGTTTTTATAGGGTTTGGTGTTTTTTAACGGTTTTTAACTGTTATAAAATAACGTTTTTTAAACTGCCAAACAACGGTTCTAATTTTCGAGAAGTAGTCCTGTACCTGTGCAATGTCACAACGGCTATTTGAAGAAAAGCAGAGGGAAAAAAGATGTCTTTGAAACCGTTATAACAGCTTTTTAACGTTTTTTAACGGTTTTATTTTTTTTTTAGATTAGCCCAAAAACCATCCTCGGGTTACAACAGACGTACCTGCCAAATTTCATTAAAATCGGTTGAGCCGTTTTTTGAGTCTATAGCGTACACACACACACACACACACACACACACGGTTGAGCCGTTTTTGAGTCTATAGCGTACACACACACACACACACACACACACACACACACACACACACATACGCACGCGCGCGCGCGCGCGCGCACGCAGACAGAATTTGCCATTTATATTAGAGCTGACCACTCAGACTGTTCCATATCTTTTGATCTCCCTTGCATCCTTAAATGGATCCTCAAGCATAGGCTCAAAGATTGTCCCTTACATTTTATACTGTTTGCGTAATGTTTTTTAGTTTTCAACAACTTTTTTCCCTCACCACACTTTCGTTTTGTTTAATTCTACTACCTTTCGCTGGCTGCTTTAGGGGTGCTGTTGGATTCTTTTTCGAACCCTTGGCGGTCGGAACACCACAGAATTATGGACTGTGGTGTGTCTCTATCTGACGCCAAGAACACAGACACAATCAGCCGTGTCTTTCTGATGAGTCCGAGCCAACGGATGAAAGGCCGGACGGAACAGGATGCGAGGCCTCGGAACAGGCGATACGGAACAGGGCGATGAAAGGTCTCGCGAACAGGCGATACATATAGATCTGTTCTTTCGAGAGGAATTGCTATAGTTTCCTCATGCAGCTAGCGAAGGGTTTTCATATTTATGATAGACATTTTCCCGTTTACTTATCTCATTTCAAATTTTTTCCTCTCTCAATTTCAAATATTTGCGAAGTCATTACTGTAATGATGGAAGAATTGTTAACCTGCACTTGTTTTCCCCCCCACTACTTAATTGTTCAGCATTATATATATATATATATATATATATATATATAGTGTATGTGACTTACATACACATGAGTGTGTGTGTTTTTGGACGAGCGTCAAGGCAATAATGATAACCTTGTGTACAGTTCTCACATATAAATGCCTGATATGACACTACACGCGTGCGCGCACGCACGCTCACACATGTATCCTTTCAGCACACCGTTCCTACACACCCACATAAATATATATATATAAAACATGGGTGCATACTTTGGCAAAGACGTACATGAAAGAGGCTTTTTTTTTTCGTTTTTGCGTGAGACGATTTTCTCGAAGTGCAGCAAAAGTAGTACATGAAAGAGCAGATGTCGGGGGGAGGGGGGGGGGGGGGACGAAATCTGGAAGAATCCAAAAGATTGATTAGCGTGTCCATGGGGGGGGCAGTATTTGATGGGGGGTGTCCGTTTCCTGATTATGCATGTCCATGGTCTGCAGTATTTGATGTGGAAGACTGAAAGCTATTGTCACCCCCTTGGTGTAATAAATACAACAGAGCCACTAATTAACAAATAAAAGCTGGCACAGCGCCGACCTTTTTCTTTACGTTTTATTGTTCTTACCTGCAAACATCAACACTATCAACAACAATAACAACAACGATAATGAAAATGGCAACACGCAAACCCAGAATTAGTTATTTCAACTCACGAGAGAATTATGGAATTTTCTTCTTCTGAGACGAAAATATGCAAAATCCTTGGTAACGTGTGTGTGTGTGTGTTTGAATGTGTGTGTTCGCTTTGCACACGTGTGCATGTACCGCATATATTTATGTGTGTGAGTGCGTGTGTGTGTGTGTGTGTATGCGCGCGCGCGCGCACGCACGCGCGTATGCCTATGTGTGTGCATGTCTCAGGAATGCGCATTTACACACATGAGGAAGAGAGAAGCACAGAGAGAGACAGGGACAGAGACAGAGACAGACAGACAGGGGTGAGGGAAGGTGTGACAGGAGAGAGAGAGAGAGAGAGAGAGAGAGAGAGAGAGAGAGAGAGAGAGAGAGAGAGAGAGAGTTAATGAGCCACAGACGAAGAAGAGAGAGAAAATTAGACCACAAGAGTTGTCTGAGTTCATGCACGTGTGATTGCGCGTATCTTCAAGACTGTGCACAGTCGCTAATGCAAAACGAAAATAATCACTTCCTTTTCCTTGCAAAATGAAAAGAACTTTTTCAGTTAAAACTCTGATTCATTACGAATGCTTTCAATTATCCCGATGACATTATCGTGGACACAGATTACGTCCTCAAGACAGCGTCTTGCTGTGATTCCAATTCAACAAGCACAGCATTTCAGGAGAGAAGAGGAGAGAGAAGGAAAAAAATCCTCCATCGCTGATTGGCCCAAAACTAAAGTATTAGGTCATCAATAGGGAGCTTAGAGGCGAAATAAACACAGCCTGGATGTCTGGTCAGCGTTGTCAGAGTGCTGAGAAGCCAAAGGTTGCCCAGAGGCGAGAAAACAAACTCTGTCAAGTGTCTGGATTAGCACGTTAAAAAAAAAAAAAAAAAAAAAAAAAAAAAAAACCTTCCTTGCAACGCCAGTCGAGGTTTCCTAGCAAACCTCTCCTCTTCGTCATTTCTTTGTACGTGACCTTTCACAAGACACATTGTGAATCAGAATCGGTTTATTTCTTCTATGGGCTTCTAGGTGTTTTCCACACACATATACATCCCTCATCCATCCAAACTCCAACCTGTACACTCCCTCTCGCCACCACCATCATTGCCCCCCAACTGTCTGTGCCCTTCTTTTCTTTCCCTAACCTCTGCCACCAGCGTCGGTTCCTTCATGTCCAGGCCATTCACTGCAGCCCTATTTATGCAGTGTGGCAATTATGTCCTAATTGGGGATTTGATCTAAAAGGCCAGCGGAGTAGCAAAAACATCACACAGCCAAAGTGGCACTGACAAAGATGATTTTCTACCAGTTACTGAGAGTTAAACATGCCCCACTCAACACCCACATATGCAATGCGCATGATTGTGCATGCACACACACACACACACACACACACACACACACACACACACACACACACACACACACATCAACACACACACTCTCTCTCTCTCTCTCTCTCTCTCTCTCTCTCTCCCTTACCCCCCCCCCCCCCTCCTCCACAACACACAAGCGCATGCCTGTATATACCCACATAAGCGCGCCTATATACACAATATTATGCAACCTATACACATAAACGCTTCAGCTCAAACACATGCACACACTCGCACACACACATACGTACAGAGAAGGAGAGAGAAAGAGAGAGAGAAAACTTCTGATAAGGGAAACTAATTTTTTTATTCCGGGCCGAAACTGTTCTTTGTATGACTAATTTTACATCGGATAAGGAAAGTCTCTGCACACTCGGATAAGCGAAACTTGAATCGGAACATACGACGTCACATTACAGAATTTTCTGTTGGTCTCGGTAAATCAAATGAAAACGCGGATAAGCGAAACCATTAAAAAAAAAAAAAAAAAAAAAAAAAAAAAAAAAACTTTCTTGTATCCGACGTCACATGACCTAAACATACGGAACATACGACGTCACATACCACAATTTTCCACTGGTCTCGGTAAATCAAACAAAAACATCTAATAATCGAACAAAAATTCCCCTGGCGGTTTCGCTTATTAGAGTTTGACTGTAATGATAATGATATTACAACCTACCTAATAGCTCTGACTTGTCACAGGAACATTTTTTTCCCTTCTAAAATAGATTTTTCATGGGTCCAACGGTATAGCGTAAGGCCTCTCGACTTGTCTGTCTTCGCGTCATGCGCCTATGTTTTCAAAAACGTCCCATACGATGTCATATTTTTATTGATTGCATCACTTTCTAGCTTCTACGCAACCAAGCCAAATTCCAGAATTTCCTTTCGTCATGAAAAATAGAGAGTTCGAAGGTCATAAAGGGCCGTGACTCCCTATCGAGAGCCAGGTCGGGGCTACGTCACTTTCAAAATGGAGAAGCGAAAACCAAAAGCGCTGTCTCTGAAAGAGAAAATGGACATAATTCATGATGAAGACTATTTCAACGTGGATGCCAATCTTCAGACATCAAGTGATGACATCCCACTCACCGCCCCATCAACATCATCATCAACAGCAACAGTCACCTATGAGGCAGAGTCTGACGACAATGATGACTGTGGCGAACCTGCAAAGGTGATCACCAGCAGAGAAGTCTTAGCATGCGTGCAAACATTAAACTCCTACTGTTTGCAGGTTGGCGCTTCCAGTGACTCTCTCGTTCATCCACTTTCTGTGTTCACAGAAGCCCTTCACACACACTTGGCTAGTGCAAAGACTCAAACCACAATCCCCCATTTCTTCAATAAGAGGACCAATCAGAAAGATGAGAAAAAATGCAGAAAAGACAGGGAGGATAGTGACACAGGAAGACAGAGTGACATAGGCATTCAGAGTGACACAGGAAGACAGAGTGACATAGGCATTCAGAGTGACACAGGAAGACAGAGTGACATAGGCATTCAGAGTGACACAGGAAGACAGAGTGACATAGGCATTCAGAGTGACACAGGAAGACAGAGTGACATAGGCATTCAGAGTGACACAGGAAGACAGAGTGACATAGGCATGCAGAGTGACACAGGAAGACAGAGTGACATAGGCAGGCAGAGTGACACAGGAAGACAGAGTGACATAGGCATGCAGAGTGACACAGGAAGACAGAGTGACATAGGCATGCAGAGTGACACAGGAAGACAGAGTGACATAGGCATGCAGGGTGACATAGACATGCAGAGTGACATTGTCATGCAGAGTGACATAGGCATGCAGGGTGACATAGGCATGCAGGATGGCATGCAGAGTGACATGCAGAGTGACATTGTTATGCAGAGTGACATAGGCATGCAACGTGACATAGGGATGCAGATGACATAGGCATGCAACGTGACATAGGCATGCAGAGTGACATAGGCATGCAGGGTGACACAGGGATGCAGGGTGACACAGGAAGACATAGTGTTGATAGTGACGATGTAAATATTACAGGTTTTGATTCTCCCTGAGCCACAGGTATTTACACCAACAAATGAAAGATGGCGTCTCAGATCATCACATTGTCTTCGTCTTCCCGTACCCCAGTTGTTGCCATTTCGACCCTCAAAGTCCAAGCTCTCCAAACCGCTCTCAACCAATAGAATCATTGGGGACGGCAATTGTTTTTATAGAGCAATTAGTTTTGAGATCTGTGGCACAGAAAACTACCACCCTGAGATTAGAGCCAAAATCGTGGATTTCATGTGTAAAAATGCAAAGGCGTTCTCTAATTATGCTAACATGAACCTTGGCGATTATCTCAACACTAACAAAACCACTGAACTGAGATCATGGGCGACTGATGTCGAGATATACGCCGCAGCAACCCTTCTCCAAACGACGATTGTGGTGTACACTGTGGTAGATAAAACATCCAGGGGTTGGTTGCCCACCCATCCGCTTTTTCCCGTCTTGGTTCAACTCCCAACAAAGAGAAAATTTATTTGTCCAACCTTTGTGGTCACTTTGAGCGGGTGACAGATGTTATTTGAGGTTTTTCTGTTTTTTAAACTTGGTTCAACTCTCAACATGGAGAACATTTATTTGTCAAAACTTTGTGGTCACTTTGAGCGGGCGACAGATGTTATTTGAGTTTTTTTTTCTGTTTCATTAACTTGGTTCAGCTCTCAATATAGAGCACATTTATTTGGCCAACCTTTGTGGTCACTTCGAGCGGGTGACAGATGTATTTGAGGTGTTTCTGTTTCATTAACTTGGTTCAACTACCAACAAAGAGAACATTTATTTGTCAAACCTTTGTGGTCACTTTGAGCGGGCGACAGATATTATTATTTTTTTTTTTTTCAGTTTCATTAACTTGGTCTGTCACTGACAGCAGAGAATAGTCTTTTTTCAAAATTGTTTGTCCTAATGAAAGTCGGAATGAGAGAGAGAGAGAGAGAGAGAGAGAGAGAGAGAGAGAGAGAGAGAGAGAGAGAGAGAGAGAGAGTTCAAAGGTTGGCTGCTCCTATACCTACAATGACGAAGAATACAATTAATTTTGGTTTTATCTTTGTTTCTTTGTCGTCTTTTTTTCTTCTCATTTCATAATTTTGTTGTTGTTGTTGATTTTATTAAATTTGTGACTTTGAACTATTTTACAACTACCTGCCTTTTCTCCAGAATCTAAAAAGTGTGAGCGTACGTTCTAGTGCTTGAGAGTCCTCTAATGTTGACCACTTTTTGTTCAGCAAGCTACAAAATTAATGAGTTAATACAAAAACCAATGATAAATGGCAAATTTTTTTCTCAAAGAGAAACAAACAAACAAACTCCCCCCCCCCCCCCTTGACAATCAAAATTAAAATGACTTTTAAACTGTTTTTTTTTTCCTTCAAAGTGTTCCACATTAGGTGACTAGTCCTGTAATTTGTACCACCATATCCTTGATAAAGAATCAATGGTCTTAGTGAAGTATGATCCATATGTGTCCATTTCTGCGAAAATCAGGCTTATGCCCCCGCAATTCTATTTTCTTTTTACTTTGACTTTAATACAGGCTTTAAGTGATTCCACACTTTATGAAGCCAAAATCTAAAAATTGAATTTTGGGGGCATGAGACTGATTTTCGCAGAAAAATGGACACATGCTATGACAGACTGCGTCTGTGTATGTTAAACGGTCAAGAGCAGTCTCTCTCTGTCTGTCTCGGTCGGTCGGTCGGTCGGTCGGTCTCTCTCTCTCTCTCTCTCTCTCTCTCTCTCTCTCTCTCTCTCTCTCTCACACACACACACACACACACACACACACACACACACACACACACACACACACACACACACACACGTGTGCACAATGGCAGAAATCACCACATCAGGGTCCCTTCACAGAGGACAAAGGCTTCACACACACAGACACACAGCATCAGCGAAAAAGCTATGTCATTTCAAAAGGAGTATTACAGACTGTCAATTTAAGAAAGAAGAACTCAGCTTAACCAAAATAGAGGGAGGTAACAACTCCCCCCCCCCCCCCCCCCCCCCTTTTTTTTTTTTTTGTAGTGTGCATTTTTATTGAAGTCTTTGTCAATCAAACAAAATCTCGGATAAGCGAAACCATTTTACATGTATTGACGTAATTTGTTCTGTGGTCTCGGTAAATCAAACGAAAACTCGGATAGGAGAAACCATTTTTCAAAAACTTTCCCTTTTAGAGGCGAAATAAAACACAGCCTGGATGTCTGGTCAGCGCTGTCAGAGTGCTGTGAAGCCAAAGGTTGCCCAGAGGCGGGAAAACAAACTCTGTCAACTGTCTGGATTAGCACATAAAACAAGTTCATGGCGACGCCAGATGAGGTTTTCAGGCAAACCTCTCTTCTTCATTTCTTAGTACGTGACCTTTCACAAAACACATCAGGAATCAGTTCTGTCTGTTTCTTCAATGGGGTTTTATTTTGTTTGTTTGCACCCTCCATCCCCCCTCATCCCTCTGCCTCCATCCTGTACACTCCCTATCTCCTCTCTGCTGCCACCATCACCACCCCCAAACTGTCCACTTTTTCTTTTGACTAGCCTTTTTGTCTTCTGTGTAGCTTCTCTGTGTCTGGCACCAGCGTCGGTTCCTTCAGGTCCAGGCCATTCGCTGCAGTCCTATTCATGCAGTGTGGCAATTATGTCCTAATTGGGGATTGATCTAAAAGGCTGGCTGAATAGCAAAAACATTACACTGCCAAAATGGCACTGAAAAACATGACAACAAAATACTTCCAACATCGCACTGAAGAAGAGGATTTTATATCAACTGCAAGTGGATAAATATATTCAATCGCACTCCTAAACACACACACACACACACACACACACACACACACACACACACACACACACACACATACACACACACACACGCGCGCGCGCGCGCGCGCACACACACACACACACACACACGCACGCGCACACACACACACACACACACACACACACACACACACACACACACACACACACACACATTTAACCTCCTCTTTCAAAAACGCACAAGTGCATGCCTATACACGCACAATACCATCCATGCTATGCACATATGCTCATAAGCTTGATCACACGCACACACACACATATGCACAAAGAGAGAGAGAGAGAGAGAGAGAGAGAGGAGAGAGAGAGAGAGATTGGGGAAGTTTGTGACACAGAGAGAGAGAGAGAGAGAGAGAGAGAGAGAGAGAGAGAGAGAGAGAGAGAGAGTGAAGAAGTGAGTTTATGAGCCACAGACGGTAAAAACAATGACAAATTTTGACCACCTGCGTTGTCTGATATCATGCACAGAAATGTGCATATTTTCAAGACTGTGCACAGTTGCTAATTCAAAACAAAAATAATCACTTCCTTTTCCTGGATAATTTAGAATAATATTTTTTTCAGCTAAAACTCATTCATTATGAATGCTTTCAATCATCTTGATGACATCATAGCTGGCACAAATTACGATCTGAAGCGAAAACTAACTGAGGAAGCAAAGCATTTCCTTGAGAGAAAGAAGAGTCAGAAAGAAAAATCCACCCAGCGCTAATTGGCCAAAAACTTAAGTATTAGGATATCAATCAGGAGCTTACAGGCGAAATAAACACAGCCTGGATATCTGATCAGGGTTGTCAGAGTGCTTTGAAGCCAAAGGTTGCCCGGAGGCGGGAAAATAAAATATGTCAAGTGTCTCGATTAGCGTGTAAAGAAAAGTTCATGGCGACGCCAGTCGGAGTTTACAGGTAAACCTCTTATCTTAGTTTCTTTCTACGTGAACTTTAACGAAACACATTATGAAGCAGATCGGTTTATTTCTTCAAAGGGGTTTATTTGTTTCTTTGCACCTCCCCCCCCCCCCCCCCCCACCCCTCTGCCTCCAGCCTGTACACTCCCTCTCTCCTCTCTGCTACTACCATCACCACCCCCCCCCAAACTGTCTGTCCCCTTTTTCTTTGTCCACTAGCCCTTCATCTTCTGTCCAGCTTCCCTGTCTCTGCCTTCACTGTTGGTTCCTTCATTTCCAGGCTATTCACAGCAGTTCTACTGATGTCATGTAGCTTCAGTTTCAGTTTCATCAAGACTTCACTGCGTGCGGACTTGTCCATCTATGCTACACCACATCCGCTAAGTTTTGAGACCACACTGCGCATGATTTAAAGGTGATGGACGATGAAATGTGGAAAGTGTGGAATGATCTCAGCAGCCTGCTGAAGAGCAAAAACAAACAAACAAAAAAGCTTCCAACATGGCACCAACGAAGCGGATTTTCTATTAATTACCAGTGGATAAATATGCTCCACTCCACTCCTGCACACACACACACACACACACACACACACACACACACACACACACACACACACACACACACATGTACTCCTCTCTTCCACTGATACACAAGTGCATGCCTATACATACACACACATAAGTGCACATACATACACAATATCATGCACACTATATACATAAGCTCATAAACTCAATCACACACACAGCCACGCACACACACATGCGCACACAGAGAGAGAGAGAGAGAGAGAGAGGGGGGGGGGGGGGGAAGGCATGACAGGAAGAATAGCAAGCAAGGGAGAGAGACTGGGGAAGTCAGTTAATGAGCCGCATATAGAAAAAGAGTGAGAAATTCAGACCACTAGTGTTGTTTCGAGTTCATGTATGTGAATGTGCATATTTTTGAGATTGCATAGTCACTAATGCAAAGCGAAAATGATTATTTCTAATTAAAACAACTCTTTCAGCTGAAACTCTGATTCAGTATGGACGCTTTCGATTATCCTGATAACATAAGTGCTGAGACAAATTACGTTCCAAAGATAGCTATTCAAATTCTTCAAACGAAGCATTTCAGGAGAAAAGGAGGAGGCAGAAAGGAAAATCCGCCAGCACTGACTGAACAGAAACTAAAGTATAAATTATCAATTGGGAGCTTAGAGGGGGAAATAAACCCAGCCTGGATGTCTGGTTAGCGTTGTCAGAGTGCTGTGAAGCCAAAGGTTGCCCAGAGGCGGGAAAATAAACTTTTCAAGTGTCTGCATTGGCGTATAAAAACAATTTATGGCAACGCATAAAGGTTTTCGAGCAAACCTCTCTTCTTAAACTCTTTGCATGTGACCCATCCCAACACACATCATGAATCAGATTATTTCAGCTTATTTCAACTGCATTTTATTGTTTTCTTTGCATGCATACACACACACACACACACACACACACACACACACACACACACACCCTCTCATCCCTCTGCCTCCGTTCTGTACACTCCCTCTCCCCCCTCTCCACCGCCACCATCAGCACCACCCAACTATGCCCCCTTTTTTCTTTCCCTAACCTTTATATCTTCTCTTAAGCTTCCTTAGCTCTGCCACCACCAGTGACAGTTCCTTCATTCCCAGGCCATTAAACGGCAATCCTACTCATGCAATGTGGCAATCATGGCCTAATTGGGTATTTGATATAAGCGGCCTACCGAGGAAAAACAACAACAACAACAACAAACAAACAAAAAAAAACTTCCATCATGGCACTGATGAAGAGGATTTTCTATCAATTACCAATGGATGAATATGCTCCACTCCACTTTTTACACACACACACACACACACACACACACACACACACACACACACACACACACACCCTATTCCACAAGCACACAAGGGCATGCCTAGACAAACATATATAAGCTTGCAAACATACACAACAAACTCATAAGTTCGATCACATGCACACACACACATAGAAACAGAGACAGAGAGAGAGGGGGGAAAGGTTGAGGGGTTGTGACAGAGAGAGAGAGAGAGAGAGAGAGAGAGAGAGAGAGAGAGAGAGAGAGAGAATGGAAGTGAGTGAATGAACCACAGAATGAAAAGGCGTGAGACATTCAAAACCATAAGCGATGTCTGAGTTCATGAACGAGAATGCGCATACTTTCAAGACTGCAGAGACGCCAATTCAAAACGAAAATAATTACAATATAGAAAATCACAATGCCACTCTTCTTATATTTCGGCCACGTGGCCTTTTTCAAGAGAAAAAAACAAAAAAAAAAAAACAATACAACTACGTGATGTCCATCTTTGGCAACTGGTCAGAGCAAAGAATTGACGTCATACATATATTACGCAAGTTTTGGCATGACATCATAATATGTGATGTCATCAACAAGGGAGAAAAAAAAAAGAAAAAAAAAAAGGGGGGGGGGGGGGGGGGGGGGGTTGTTGTTGTTGTCTTCAATTTGACGTCTATCCACATGGTGATATTAGACGGGATGGAGGGGGGAGGGGGAGGGAGGGGATCGGAGGGAGGAGAGGGAGGGGAGGGGACCGTATTGTGTGTTTATGTCTTTTATGTCTCTTTGTTAAGGGGGAGAAAAAAAAAAAGGGGGGGGGGGGGGTCAGAAAATGAGCATTAACAACAATTACAATCAACTAGTCTATAACAAATGTCCTACAGGACTATGAAGTAAACATTTCGCAATATTAAACAAACTAGTAGCATTTTTGAAAACGCCTTTCAATACAATTTTCAGAAATCACTGGTAAGATAGGTCTTAACCTCTGACATTCAAAAAAAATGATGTGCTTGCTAGAAATTTATTCACCACATAAACATCTAACATTTTTGCTGTATTTTGTGATGAACGCATTAAGTTTTATCCTGTAAGATAGCGAACTAATCTGTCTGAATTTGATTACGCCAGTATGATTCAAATATGATTTGTTATCAACCAAGAAAATCAATATACTTATTCTTGGAGAGTCTATCTTTACTCAGGGTATAGCCTTTAATTCTACTCCATACTACTTGTTCCAGCAAGTGATAACCCTCCTGAATGGATAAAGGAACATGAATTTCAGTGGATTCTGTGCCTTGCCTAGCGCCCCCCTTTTTTTTTTTTTTTTTTTTTTTTTTTTTTTTTTTTGTACTTTGTCAGCCCACTCATTTGAAGAAAATCCAAGATGTGAAGGAACCCAGCAGAAGGAAACGCTGGTCCCTTTTAAAGTTAAGATATGAATTAATTGACTGATTTCTAAAGATAATTTTGGTCTTTTTCTTGTAATCTGATGATCTTAAAGCATAGAGTACCGATTGAGAATCTACACAAAAATAAGATTTGAAAGTTGTGTGTGTGTGTGTGTGTGTGTGTGTGTGTGTGTGTGTGTGTGTGTGTGTGTGTGTGTGTGTGTGTGTGTGTGTGTGTGTGTGTGTGTGTGTGTGTGTGTGTGTGTGTGTGGTTATACTGTAACCAATGTACTTCAAAAACATAACAATACGCTCCATAAATCACAATGAAAATGAAC
Source organism: Conus betulinus (assembly GCA_016801955.1). Classification (NCBI taxonomy): domain Eukaryota; kingdom Metazoa; phylum Mollusca; class Gastropoda; order Neogastropoda; family Conidae; genus Conus; species Conus betulinus. Next base: position 71,064 of record JADBJO010004206.1, on the reverse strand, counting down.
CCATAGAATAATGTGACCATAGTCCTGTCTGTGACCGTGCATGGCATTCAAGAACTGTCATCCGAAAAAAAATATATATAAATTTTACTGCAAATTATCAATGTTGTTCATAGGTAAATATGGATAGGGTTGTTACAGAATTGTCTTAACATTGCATCTATTTGGCATCCTTGTGTCTAATGTCCTTATCCATTTTCTTCAGCTTTTGCTTTCAGCTAAATCCCCAATTAGGACATAATTGCCTAATATCACCATGTGGATAGACGTCAAATTGAAGACAATAACAACAACAACTTGCCCCCCCCCCCCCCCCCCCCCCCCCCCCCCTTTTTTTTTTTCTCTCTGTTGATGACATCACATATTATGATGTATCATGCCAAAACTTGCGTAATATATGTATGACGTCAATTCTTTGCTCTGACCAGTTGCCAAAGATGGACATCACGTAGCTGTACTGTTTTTGATGGGTTTTTTTTTCTCTTGAAAAAGGCCACGTGGCCGAAATATAAGAAGAGTGGCATTGTGATTTTCTATTATGTTTCCTTCCCTTTGGAGGACTATTGCGTTTGTTTGTGAAAATAATTACTTCCTTTTCCCTGAAAGAATTAAAACAAACTTTTAAGCTAAAACTCTG